>MU713446.1:92597-171358 GCA_026770625.1 Nicotiana glauca | reverse complement strand
GTAGCCAGATTTCAAGTCTATCTTTGAAAACACCTTTGCCCTGAAGCTGGTCAAACAAATCATCAATCCTCGGCAGCGGGTACTTGTTCTTTATCGTCACTTTGTTCAATTGTCGCTAGTCAATACACATCTGCATCGAGCCATCCTTCTTCTTCACAAATAACACCAGCGCACCCCAAGGAGAAATACTAGGCCTGATAAAACCTTTCTCTAGTAAATCCTGCAACTAGTCCTTTAACTCTTTCAACTCTGGCGGGGCCATGCGATACGGCAAAATAGAAATGGGCTGCGTGCTCGGAGCCAGATCAATACAGAAATCAATATCCCTGTCGGGCGGCATACCCGGCAGGTCTGAAGGGAAAACCTCGGGGAACTCTCGAATAATAGGAACAGAGTCAATAGAAGGAACCTCTGCGCTGGAGTTGCGAACATACGCCAGATAAGCTAAACACCCCTTCTCGACCATGCATCGAGCCTTAACATATGAAATAGCACTGTGGGTAACATAACCTGGGGTCCCTCTCCACTCTAGTCGGGGCAATTCTGGCAAAGCCAAGGTCACGGTCTTGGCGTGACAATCCAAGATAGCATGATACAGGGACAAACAATCTATCCCTAATATAATGTCGAAATTTACCATATCTAAAAGCAATAAATCAACACGGGTCTCAAGACCCTCAAACACAACCACACAGGAACGATGCACTCGGTCGACTACTATGGAGTCACCTACTGGTGTAGATACATAAAAAGAAATGTCCAAAGCATAACTAGACATATCCAAGTAGGGTGCAAAATAGGATGACACATGAATATGTAGACCCAGGGTCAAATAGCACTGACGCATCTCTATCACAAACCAGAATAGTACTTGTAATAACGACATCTGACGACTCAGCCTCTAGTCTGGATGGCAAAAGCATAAAACTGGGGCTCAGCCCCACCTCCCTGAACCATGTCTCTAGGACGATCGGCTACCGGCTGACCCCTACCTCTGGCACTCCGGCCTCCACCTCTACGGTCTCGACCTCTACCTCTATGATCCCTACCCCCGCCCCTGGCTGGCTGGGCAGGCTATGGGTTACCTGGTGCCTGAATCATGGGGCGAGGACTCTGCTGCTGTGACTGTGTACCCCTCAATCTCGGGCAAGCTCTACTGATGTGACCATACTCACCACACTCAAAACATCCCTCCGTACGATGAGACTGGCCCTGACAACCCGAATGACCTCCACGAAAACTCTAAAGAGGCGGTGCACTGATAGGGGCTGGTGGTGCACTAAGTGACTGCTGATCGGAATAATGCCCACAAAAATCACGATCACCTGGGGCACCCTGCGAAACCTGGAGGGCTGACTAAAAGGGCCTGGAAGGCTGACCCCTATCATAAGAATCCCTGCTTCCAGATGAAGCACCACTGAATCGACCTGAGTGGTGGGGTCTCTTTTCTGTCCTATGACTACCCCCTATGGCAGAAGCATCTCGATCCTCTGGGCCACATTGGCTGCGTCCTGAAAAGTAATGTCATTACCCACCTCTCTGGCCATCTAAAGACGAATGGGCTAGATCAAACCATCAATAAATCTCTCACCCTCTCCCTCTCAGTGGGGAGTATGATGAGGGCATGGAGAGCTATATCGATAAACTGGGTCTCATACTGAGTGACTGTCATAGATCCCTGCTGGAGGCGCTCAAACTGCGTCTGGTAAGCATCCCTCTGAGTAATGGGAAGAAACTTTTCTAGAAACAACTCTGAAAACTGATCCCAAGTCAAAGACGGCGACCCTGCTGGTCTAGCTAAACAGTAATCCCTCCACCAAATATTGGCAGATCCAGATAGACTAAAAGTCGTAAAATTAAATCCATTGGACTCCACAATGCCCATGTTCTGAAGAACCTCGTGGCAGCTATATAAGAAATCTTGGGGGTCCTCAGAAGAAGCTCCGCTAAATGTAGCAGTGAAGAGCTTGGTGAACCTGTCTAGCCTCTACAAAGCATCTGCGGTCATAGCCGCTCCATCACCGGCCTTTGCAACTACCCCTGGCTGAACTGCCGCAGCTGGTTGAACTGGTGGAATATGAGTCTGGGGAGCTACCTGCTCCGGAGTACGTGCAGCAGGAGTATGGGCTCCTCCTTCAGCCTGGGAAGTGGCTGGTGCCACAGGAAGCAATCCTGCTCGGGTGACACTCTCCATAAGGCCAACCAACCGGACCAAGGCATCCTGAAGAACTGGGGTAGCAATAAACCCCTCTGGGACCTGAGCTGGGCTCACCGAAACTGTCTGGGCTGGGGCCGAAACCTCCTTGTCAAGGTTAACCTGAGGCTCCGCCACTGGTGCTGCTACTGGTGGCTGGGCTCTGCCCCTACCGCAACCCCTAGCATGGCCACCTCCTCTGCCCCTAGCGGGAGCTGCCTAGGGCTCAGACTGCTGATCGGTGGATGAGGAAGCGCGTGTTCTCTCCATCTGCGAAAGAACAGAGTAGAAATTCAATCAGCATTGAGAAACCAAATCGCACAACAAGAAAGAACAAATAAGAGATTTTTCCTAACTCAATACCCCCTGGGGAGAGAGTATAGACGTCTCCGTACCGACCCCTCAGACTCTACTAAGTTTGTCTGTGAGTTATGATGGCGCCTACTCGTGGTAGCTAGGCAAGCTAACTTATTTACCTTTCCATTAATAAACAAATCTTTCAATAATTTATAGCAACAACAAGAAATATAGAATTTAATAATAATAATAATAATAATAATAATAATAATAATAATAATAATAATAATAATAATAATAATCATAATAATAATGATAATAATAGCGGAAGTATAATTTATAAGTCTGAATCAAACGCGGAATAGTCAATAATAGCCTTTACCCAAGATTTGGTGTCACATTACTCACGAACCACTAAGAATATACTAAATACAAAGGTCTGAAAGAAACATGAAAGCTGTCTATCTTGAAACAAGGAGGCAACAGTCTAAAAGAAAATATAAGGAATAGACGCCGGGCCTGCATAGGGCTGCAAGTCTACCTCGGTCTCGTAAAATGGAAGCCTACTTCCGCACTAATGCTATTGCTGCTCCTCAAAACCTGGACCTGTGCAAAAGTACACAGAAGAGTAGTATCAGCACAACCGACCCCATGTGCTGGCAAGTGTCTAGTCTAACGGCGGCGAAGTAGTGACGTTATAAACTTGTGCAGTTATAAATATACAACGGAAATGAAATACCAAACACCTAACAATATGGGAAGGGGAAACATGCTATGGGGAGATAACAATAGTAACAGTAATCCCGAGTAACAAACTAAAGCAGCTTAGATTCACAATGAACAAGGAATCCATACTCAATATAAACACATGGTATTAATAACTGTTGCGGCGTGCAACCTGGTCCATATTTACCATTGTTGCGGCGTGCAACCCGATCTACAAATACCACTGTTGTGGCGTGCAACCCGATCCACAAATACCACTGTTGCGGCGTGCAACCCGACCCATATCATTTATCATGTATCATTGTTGCGGCGCGCAACCCGATCCTCATATATTATTGTTGCAGCGTGCAACCCGGTCCTCAATATCATTGTTGCGGCATGCAACCCGATCCATAGCATTCAATAGTCTTACTTCCAAAACAACAGTCACAATTAAGGGGCATAAAAATAAGCAAATATTTGACGAAATCCCGGCAAGGGAGAGAATCCAACAAGTTCAACCAAACGTCCCAACAAAGGAATAATCAACAACGCTTTCTCGTTCTTACTTTTCTTATATTCTAGTCCACTCTACCATTTCTAGCCAATGCTCCAAAGAATTGGTCATTTCATATATTTCAATATCCATATCACAATTCGAGCCAATGCTTCTAGGTATTAAATAATCATATCACCATTCACATATTATTCACAACATATAAAATCCTCCAATAAACACAGAATTCACAACCAATTCATGATAATCACTTTATAAGGACTCACGGTCATGCTAGACACCAATGTATAGATACTCGTCACCATGCCAATACATCGTACTCGATCACATAGCAATTAGCAACAAGACTCAACTCCTATTCCCTCAAGCTAGGGTTAAAACAAACACTTACCTCAAAGCCTTGAAATCCACTTAATCCTCAACTATCGCTTTACCTCGCGGTTCCACCTCCAATTCGCTCGAATCTAATCACAAATTTCTCAATTACTTTAATAAACACTATATGTATCAATTTGGATGCAAAAAAAATGAATTTCCCAAATTTTTCCCAAAAGTTTCAAAATTGCCCTCGGGCCCACATGGTCAAAACCTGAGGTTCGAACAAAAACCCAGTTACCCATTCCCCCACGAACTCAAATATATAATTTGTTTTGAAATCGGACCTCAAATCGAGGTCCAGCTCCTATAGAAAACCTAGGTTCTACCAAAAAACCCCAATTTCACCCATGAAAATCCTTGATTTTAAGTGGAAAACATGTTTAATAATGTTAAAGATTGAAAGAATTGAGCAAAAATCAACTTACAATTGATTTGGGATGAAGTTTGCTCTTGAAAAATCGCCTATAGTGTTTGGGTTTTGAAAGAATGGTGAAAAGTGATGAAAATTCGACTAAGTATAAAATTTGTTGGGCCTCGGATGTGGGAATTGCAAACTGGGTTTGCAATTGCGAACCCAACAGGGCTGGGAATTGCGAGATTTTTGTTCGCATTTGCGAACTTGGGCCATTTGGGGAAGGTTCGCATTTGCGATCATTTGGTCGCATTTGCAATCATAGACCAGATTTCCCCTTCTTCGCATTTGCGAAGAAAAGTTCGCATTTTCGAGACCATAAGACCTGGGCCTTCTTCGCATTTGCGATAGGACGTTCGCATTTGTGAATGTCGCTTTTGCGAACCAGGCTTCGCAAATTGCGGAGCCTGCAGGTCTGAAACACCAGCTGGTTTTTTCAAGGGTTCCAATGCACTCACGGCCTATCCGAAACTCACCCGAGCCCTCGGGGTCCAAACCAAGCATGCAACCAACCTCAAAAACATTGTACGGACTTACTCGTGAGATCAAATCGCCAAAGTAACATCATATATATAGAATCAATCCTCAAAACATATGATTTTCTTCTAAACTTCATAAACTTTCAAATTTGGAACTTATAGTTCGAAACGCGTCAAACGACGTCCGATTTCAACCAAATTTTACAGAAAGCGCTTAAATAATATATGAGACTTGTACCGGGCGTCGGAACCAAAATACGAGCCCGATACCGCAGTCTTTTAATCAATTTCATTTCCTTTTTCCTTAATACTTTCAGAAAAACAATTTCACTGAAAAATTCTTTCCTCGGGCTCTAGATCTCGGAATTCGACTCCGGGCACATGCCCAAGTCCCATATTTTTTGCGGACCTTCCGGGACCGTCCACTCTTGGGTCCAGGTCCGTTTACCCAAAATCAACTTTAATCATATTAATATCAAAATTCATCATTTTTCACACAGAATTCATATTTAAGCCTTCCGGCTACACACCCGGACTGTGCAGCAAATCAAGGCAAGTAAGAATGAGATTTTCAGGACCTCGGAAGCACGGAGTCGATGAGGAAATAGGTGATGACCTTTTGGATCATCACATAAGCTAAGTAGCGAGTTTAAATTAAGAGGTTTTCCTTTTGTTTAAATTCGAACTTGAGCTTAAGGCCAGAATCTGTAATGTTAATTGATTAGGCCCTTTGTAGAGACAAAAGAAATAGAAAATCTTAGTTTGCTTTAGGTTGGCCTTTAAATAATAAAGTGAGATGAGCCTCGCCAAACAAAAAATGCATAAATTGCAGGGCCCTCATTAAATGCTTAATTAAAAATTCTTAAAATTTGGGGGCGTGCCGTTTAGTGAATTTCACGGCGCTCCGCAACGATAATAACCTGTTAGTCTCTTTAGGCACGCTTTTAATAATTTTACCTTCTTAAATACGGGTGTGCATTTCATGCAACCCAAATCCAAATCCCAAAACGTCGAATAAAAATGTGTCGAGGATTCGGGTGCATTTCATGTGACGCGATCCAAAAATACATTTTTAAATGACGTTCACTTTCTTAAAAAGTAACTAAAAGCGGTAAATAATTCTAAAACTGCACTATAGGATGACATATATAAAAATCAGATTTTAGCCATTTATAATAATTTAGGCGACCGTTCTAGAACCACAGGATCCGAAGTTGCCTAACGCCTTCCCTCGGGTAATCAGAATTCCTTATTCAAAATTTCTGGTTCGCAAACTCCAAATGGGAAGTCGAAATTTTCCTCGATTTGGGATTCAAGCTAAACCGGTGACTTGGGACACCAAAAGCCAATCCTTTCCCAAGTGGCGACTCTAAGCATCAATTCAATAATCTCATTTCGAATAATGTCACATTAAATGAAAAAACACCCTTATACAGTATCCTTCGGGGTAGGTGTGTAAAAGGGAGGTGCGACAACAACTATCAACGAGAGCAGGATAATCAACAGTTACACGGCACCGCCCTTCGTGCTTTTACTCTCGTCCTCACCAAAACAATCAATAAAGTGCGCGGCATCAACCTTCGTGCTTTTCCTCACATAAACTCTCATATCACGGCACGGAATAACCCTTTGTGCAATAGTAATCAAATCAGGGAACGGAATATTCCTTCGTGCATTAATAATCAAAGCATGGCACGGAATGACCCTTCGTGTATAAATATTCACTCTTCCTCACCCAAACAGCAATCACAACCAAACGGGGTGAGGGGATAGACAAACAATAAACAAACATCCCGACAAGGGAAACCACAAGTAAACAGCTAAATCCCGGCAAGGGAGCAACAATAATAACTTTCACATTCCGGCAAGGGAGATAATAAACATACTCAAACAGCCCGGCAAGAGAATAATCACATCTCTTTCTATTTCTTTCATTTATTACTCAATAGTCATTTTATCATTCGAACCAACGCTCCAAAGAGTTTACAACTCATAATTATTTTTTATACTCTTCACATTACATAGAAATCATAAATTAAACATGGAAGAGTCACAACAAAACCAGAATAAGTACAAGTAAAGACTCACGATCATGCTAGACACCAGTGTATAGATACTCCTCGCCATGCCTATACACCATACTCAATAGCATGGCATGCCAGATCAATGAACCAAGTCTCATACTGAGTGACGGTCATAGAGCCCTGCGGGAGGCGCTCGAACTGCCTGCGAAGAGCCTCTCGTTGAGTAACTAGGAGAAACTTCTTCAAAAACAACTCTGCAAACAGGTACCAAGTCAATGATGGCGACCCTACTGGTTTGGATAAACAATAGTCCCTCCACCAAGTCTTGGCGGATCCTGCTAGTTGAAAGGTGGCGAAGTCGACCCCATTGGTCTTCATAATACCCATAGTTCGAAGAACCTCATGGCATCTGAATAAGAAATCCTGGGGGTCCTGTGCAGAAGCATCGCTGAATGTTGTGGTGAAGAGCTTGGTGAACCTATCAAGTCTCCACAAAGCATCTGCGGACATCGCCGTACCGTCGCCGGTCTGAGCCGCAATACCCGGCGGAACTGCCACAGTTAGCTGAACCACTGGAACCTGAGCATTTGGAGCTACCTGCTCCGAAGTACGTGTAGTAGGAGTTTGAACTCCTCCCCCAGCCTGAGAAGTGGCTGGCGCTACTGGAAGCAAACCTGCTCTAGTGATGCTCTCCACAAAGCCTACCAATCTGACCAAAGCGTCCTGAAGAACGGGGGTGGCTATGAACGCCTCTGGGACCTGAGCTGGGCCCACTGGAGCTGTTGCGGCTGGAACCTCCTCATAATAATCAACATGAGGCTCCACCTCTGGGACTGCTGCTCGAGGCTGAACTCTGCCCCTACCTCGACCTCTGGAACGGCCTCAGCCTCTGCCCCTCGTAGGAGCTGTTGCTGGGGGCTCGAGCTGCTGCGTGGTAGAAGAGAAAGCACATGTTCTCGCCATCTACGAAAGAACAGAGTAGAAAGACAATCAGTATTTGAGAAACAAAATCGCACGACAAGAAAGAACAAAAGTGAAATTTTCCTAACTCTGCAGCCTCTAGGGGATAAATACAGACGTCTCTGTACCGATCCCTCAGACTCTACTAAGTTTGTGTGTGAGTTGTGAGACCTATTTAACCTAGTGCTCTAATACCAACTTGTCATGACCCAGATTTCCCACTATCGGAAGTCGTGATGGCGCCTATTATTAGGAGCTAGGCAAGCCGATTATTAGAAATTTCTTTTAGCAAAACACCAACAATATTAAAACAAAGAGACATTAATATAAATGCAAAAGTCTTGATATAAGAATAAACTGAAACAAGTACGGAAGTTCAAATCCAACTCTACCCAGATCTGGTGTCACTAACTCACGAACTTCAAAAGAATGCTAAATACAAAGTCTAAATAAAAATACAATGCTGTATGTTCCGATACAAAGGAAATCAAACGAAAACAAAGATATAAGAGACTCCGGGCCACGCGGACGTCAACAAGGCTACCTCGGAAATCTCTGGACTGATGTCAGCTCCCAATGATCCTACTGTGGTCCACAAGATGCTTCGGCTCCGTAATCTGCGCAAAACGATGCACAGAATATAGCATCAGCATAACCGACCCTATGTGCTGGTAAGTGCCTGGCCTAACCCCGGCGAAGTAGTGACGAGGCTACACAGGACTACCAAATAAACTTGTGCAGTTTAATATATATATGCAGTAGAAGAGGATACAGAAATTTAAACAGTTAAGAGAAAGGGGAGAAAGCTATGGGGGATGTAGCAGTCCAGGTATAAAATCAACAGATAGAGAAATGAAACTGTGCAATGACAACTATCAACGAGAGCAGGATAATCAACAGTTGCACCGCACCACCCTTCGTGCTTTTACTCTCGTCCTCACAAAAACAATCAATAAAGTGCACGGCATCAACCTTCGTGCTTTTCCTCACATAAACTCTCATATCACGGCACGGAATGACCCTTCGTGCAATAGTAATCAAATCAGGGCACGGAATGTTCCTTCGTGCATTAATAATCAAAGCATGGCATGGAATGACCCTTGGTGCATAAATATTCACTCTTCCTCACCCAAACAACAATCACAACCAAACGGGGTGAGCGGATAGACAAACAATAAATAAACATCCCGGCAAGGGAAACCACAAGTAAATAGCTATATCCCGGCAAGGGAGCAACAATAATAACTTTCACATCCCAGCAAGGGAGATAATCAATATACTCAAACATCCCGGCGAGGGAATAATCATATCTCTTTCTATTTCTTTCACTTCTTACTTAATAGTCATTTTATCATTCGAGCCGAAGCTCCAAAGAGTTTACAAATCATTATTATTTCTCATACTCTTCACATTACATAGAAATCATCAATTAAACATGGAAGAGTCACAACAAAACCAGAATAAGTACAAGTAAAGACTCACGGTCATGCTAGACACCAGTGTATAGATACTCATCATCATGCCTATATAACGTACTCATCATTTAGCAATTAGCAAACAATACTCTAATTCTATTCCCTCAAGCCAAAGTTAAATCAAACACTTACCTCACTAACAGAAAGTTCTCCAAACCTTTTGATATTCAAAAGTCCAAGCAAATGGCTGCCAACGACCTTCATCTATGCAAAATATTAATTTGCGATGTGAAATATGGTAGGCAGGATCACGTTATAATTTTTGGAATATCAAATCAAAGGCAACTAAAAGTGAACTCCTGTGAACATGCTCAAATCCCCGAACCGAGTATACTATCGAAGTACCCATTAGTCTCTGAGTCCAAATTATCATTAAGTTCCAATTTATCAATTCATGTGTCAAAACTCAATTTTTTTCCCTTAATTAATGTTTGGAGATAAACTGCTATATTGAACACCTCAAGTTATAAATTTAAAGGTGAAAAGCATACATATATATTCCTATATGTGTGGCCTATGAATAGTAATCACAAAGTAAAGAAAATATCTAATTACCGTAAATTCTGTTGTAGCCAAATTTCCGAGAACCGAAGCTTTCTCTAGTTCTTTCCTTTATTTTTTTTTCTTTTCCACATTTGTTGATTACATGGAAACCAATTTATTTTCTTTCCAATGATTTTCCTTGGCCAATGTAGCTAATATAGAGACATTCAAATGGCAGCCAAAGTTCTTTTGTCACCGCTATAATTTGCTCCATGGTTAACAATCCAAAGTAATACTCCTTAGGTCACCTCAACGGGCAACAACAATTGTGGGCCTGGCCCATTCACTTCAGTCTTATAATCAATCCAAAAATTACTTTTATTATTGAGCAAAATTCATTTCTAGCCACCCGCTAGAAAGTAATATCATCCGGTAGTCATAAAATTCGGCAACTAATATCCGCTAGCCATCCGCTTTTCAGTGGCTTCTAGGGCCCTCCCCCCCCTATTTTTATGCAGTAGCTTACCTCATTTCTTTCAAATTTTGTTGTTTTTTCATTTTTATTTTATTTTATTATGATAAAGTATTTGTTTAGGATTTTCACGCAATTATTTATTTATTTAATTTGAACTGAAAGATTCTTCCTATATAAAATATTATTTTGGGCTGAGTGAAAGGGTTAGACTTTTCAACTAGTTATATATATTTTTTTTCATTTATTTTATTTTCGTTGTTTCAGTGCTTGCTTTTATTTACATGTGAAAATGGGGTTTTGCTATTGTTGTAGTCAAAAGGTACTACTATATTGTACTTCATTTTTTGGCTTTGTCTATGTTTGATTTCTTTTGTACATTTAGGTTTAAACACGCGTTAGTTACAGTAATAGTGATGAATATTTTTTTCCGTTTTCGTTCTTTCTAGATTTTCAATTTTGCGGACTTCACATTATTGCTTTGTTTTATCTTCCTGTACTGTACATACATAAAAGTTAGATTCTTTAATTCATTATGAAGCACTAGAAAAGACTTAATTTTTATTTTTATTTCTTGTTGAATTTTAGGTAAAAACAAAGAATTGATTTGTGGGCCATTTGAAAATCTTTCACTATACAAAATATATACTAAATAGACCGTCACTATACAAAATATACACAAAATAGACCGTCACTATACAAAAAATATACAAATAGACTGTCACTATACAAAAAATATACAAAATAGACTGTCACTATACAAAATAAATTGTTACTATACAAAAAATATACAAAATAGATGTAACTATACAAAATATATAACAAAAAACTGTCATTATATAAAAATACATGATACACTCCAAATACATAGTGTACACACATTACAATACAAAATTGTATATAATTTATATACACTATGTTTACATGTTAGAAAATACACATTATATACAATTTTGATACATTGTTCAGACAAATTATACATTCACGATACAAAATACATTTGGGGTACACAAATATATACACTTTAGACACACAAGTACACTGGAGATAGGCTCAATATACACCAAGGATACACTGTCGAACTTAGGATACACTATTTATACATTGCAAAAAAGAATTGCACTATTGCGCTAGGCAAGGGTCGAACCTACGACCTTCAACTTAGGAAACAAGCGCTCTATCCACTGAGCCACAGGCACTTATGTTGTCATTCTCATTCTTTTCGGCTACTATATGCAATACGTTTGGGCCGAAAGGGCCATTTTTTGAAAGTGGTACAAAACATGGCCTATTAAAATTTTGAGGGGCTATTGAGGGTAATTTTCCCTTTATTATTGACTAGCTACTTATCTTTTTAAAGATTTAGGTCCGAAACACATCGAATGACGTCCGATTTGAACCAAATTTCACAAAAATGTCTTAAATCACATATAAGAGCTATACCGGGCGCCGGAACCAAAATACGGGCCCGATACTAACACTTTCAAATCGATTTTCACTTCAAATTTCCATATAATTTTAGAAAAATAATTTCTTTAAAAATTCATTTCTCGGGCTGGGGACCTCGGATTTCGATCTCGGGCATATGCCAGAGTCCCATATTTTTCTACGGACCCTCCAGGACCATCAAATTATGGGTCCGGGTCTGTTTACCCAAAATGTTGACCAAAGTCAACTTTAATCATTTTAAAGCCACATTTCAACAATTTTCACATAATTTAACATATAAGCTTTTTGGCTACGCACCCGGACTGCGCACCCAAATCGAGATTACTAAAAGTAAGGTTTTCAAGGCCTCGGAAGCACAGGAAAAGGGAGAAAACAGGTTATGACTCTTTGGGTCGTCATGTTCTCCACCTCTAAAACAACCGTTCGTCCTCGAATGGACAAAAGAAAGAAGTACCTGAGTCGGGAAATAGATGAGGATAACGGCTCCGCATATCAGACTCGGACTCCCAGGTCGATGCCTCAGGAGGCTGACCTCTCCACTGAACGCGCACTGAAGGAAAACTCTTCGACCTCAACTGTCGAACCTGCCGATCTAGAATAGCTATCGGCTCCTCCTCATAAGACAGATCCTTGACCAACTGGACAGTGCTGAAATCTAACACGTGGCCTGGATCATCGTGATACCTCAAAAGCATGGATACATGAAACACCGGATGCACGACTGACAAGCTAGGCGGCAAGGCAAGTCTATAAGCCACCTCTCCCACACGATCGAGAATCTCAAATGGACCAATGAACCTAGGGCTAAGCTTGCCCTTCTTCCCAAATCGCATCATGCCCTTCATAGGCGACACTCGGAGAAAGACCCGCTCACCAACCATGAAAACTACATCTCGAACCTTACGATCCGCATAACACTTTTGCCGCGACTGAGCCGAATGAAGCCTTTCTTGAATGATCTTGACCTTATCCAAGGCCTCCTGAACTAAATCTGTACCCAATAACCGAGCCTCTCCCGGCTCAAACCGTCCAACTGGAGACCGACATCACCTACCATACAACGCCTCATATGGAGCCATCTGAATGCTAGACTGGTAACTGTTGTTGTAGGAGAACTCTACTAAAGCCAAAAACTGGTCCCATGAGCCTCCAAAATCAATGACAAAGGCTCGGAGCATATCCTCCAATATCTGAATAGTCCGCTCAGACTGACCGTCCGTCTGAGGATGGAATCTTGTGCTCCACTCAACCTAGGTGCCCAACTCTCGCTAAACTGCTCTCCAGAAGCGCGAGGTAAACTGTGTACCCCGGTCCGAAATGATAGATACCGGCACCCTATGAAGGCGAAAAATCTCTCTGATGTAGATCTCAGCTAACATCTCTGATGAATAAGTGGCTGCAACATGAACAAAATGCGCTGACTTGGTCAGCCTATCAATAATGACCCAAATAGCATCAAACTTCTTCCAAGTCATCGGAATTCCAGTAACAAAATCCATAGTAATCCTCTCCCACTTCCACTCGGGAAGCTCAATCCTGTGAAACAATCCACCAGGTCTTTGATGCTCATACTTAACTTGCTGACAGTTCAAATATCGAACCACATATGCAACAATATCTTTCTTCATTTTGCGCCACCAAATAGTGCTGCCTCAGATCCTGATACATCTTCGCAGCGCCTGGATGAATAGAATACCGAGAACTATAGGCCTCTGCTAAGATCAACTCTCGAATCCCATCAACATTGGGCACACAAACTCGCCCCTACAATCTCAAGACACCATTATCATCTAAGGTCACCTTCTTGGCACCTCCACGCTGCACCGTGTCTCGCAAGACACACAAATGGGGATCATCAAACTACCGATCACGGATACGCTCCAATAATGAAGAACGAGCGACCGTGCAAGCTAACACTCAACCAGGCTCCAAAATATCCAACCTCACAAATCAGTTGGCCAAGGCCTGAACATCCAAAGCAAGCGGTCTCTGGCTGACCGGGATATAAGCAAGACTACCTATGCTGGCTGACTTCCTACTCAATGCATCAACCACCACATTGGCCTTCCCCGGGTAATACAAGATAGTAACATCATAGTCTTTTAACAACTCCAACCACCTCCTCTGCCTCAAATCAACTCCTTTTGCTCGAACAAGTACTGAAGACTCTTGTGATCTGTGTACACCTCACACGTCACACCATATAGATAATGCCTCCAAATCTTCAAAGAATGAACAATGGCTGCCAACTCTAGATCATGCACTGGACAATTCTTCTTGTGGATCTTCAACTGCCTCGAAGCATAGGAAATGACTCTGCCATCCTGCATCACTACTGCACCAAGCGCAATACGGGAAGCATCACAATAGACTGTATAAGGCCCTGAACCTGTGGGCAAAACCAATACTGGTGCTGTAGTCAGAGCAGTCTTGAGCCTCTGGAAGCTTGCCTCACACTCCTCTGACCATCTGAACTGGGCACCTTTCTGGGTCAATCTAGTCATCGGGGCTGCAATAGATGAAAACCCCTCCATGAACCGACAGTAGTAACCTGCTAATCCTAAGAAACTATGAATCTCTGTAGCTGATGCTGGTCGAGGCCAGTTCTTGATTGCCTCAATCTTCTTTCGGTCCACCTGAATACCCTCTGCTTAAACAACGTGACCCAGAAATGCAACCGAACTCAACCAAAACTCGCACTTCAAAAACTTGGCATATAACTGACTATCCTTCAGAGTCTGAAAAACCACTCTGAGGTACTGCTCATGCTCATCCTGGCTGTGGGAGTATATCAGAATATCATCAATGAAAACTATCACGAACAAGTCCAAATAAGGCCTGAACACTCGGTTCATCAATTCCATAAACGCTGCTGGGGCATTGGTCAACCCAAATGACATTACCAAAAACTCATAATGCTCATACCGAGTGCGAAATTCTGTCTTAGAGACATCAGACACCCTAATCCTCAGTTGATAGTAGCCAGATCTCAAATCTATCTTTGAAAACACCTTTGCACCCTGAAGCTGGTCGAATAAATCACCGATCCTCGGCAGTGGATACTTGTTCTTAATCGTCACTTTATTCAATTGCCGGTAATCAATGCACATCCTCATCGAACCATCCTTTTTCTTCACAAATAACACCGGCGCACCCCAAGGCGAAACGCTGGGTCTAATGAAACCCTTCTCAAGAAAATCCTGCACCTGATACTTTAACTCTTTCAACTATGGCAGGGCCATGCGATACGGCAAAATGGAAATGGGCTGAGTGCCCAGAGCCAGAACAATACAAAAATCGATATCCCTGTTGGGCGGCATACCCGACAGGTTTGATGGGAAAACTTTCGAGAACTCCCGAATAATAGGAACAGAATTTATAGAAGGGACCTCTACGCTGGAGTCGCGAACATTCACCAGATAAGCTAAGAAACCCTTCTCGACCATGCGTCGAGCCTTCACATATGAAATAACACTGCGAGTGGTATGACCTGGGGTCTCTCTCCTCTCTAGTCGGGGCAAATCTGGTAAAGCAAAGGTCACGGTCTTGGCATGGCATGATACGGGGACAACCAATCCATCTCTAATATAACGTCAAAATCTACCATTTCTAAGAGCAACACCACAACACAGGAACGATGAACTCGCTTGACCACTATAGAATCACCCACCGGTGTAGATACATAAATAGGAACACTTAAGGCATCACTAGGCATAACCTAGTATGGTGCAAAATAGGACGACACATATGAATACGTAGACCCAGGGAAAAAATAGCACTAAAGCATCTCTATCACATACCAGAATAGTACCTGTAATAACAGCATTTGATGACTCAGCCTCTGGCCTGGCTGGCAAAGCATAACATTGGTTCTGGGCCCCACCTTCGTGAATCATATCTCTAGGACGGTCGGATGCTGGCTGGCCTCTACCTCTGGCGGTCCGAGCTCCACCTCTACGGTCTCTACCTCCACTTCTATGATCCCTACCCCCCTCTAACTGGCTGGGTAGGCTGTGGATCACCTGGTGCCTGAATTATGGGGCGAGGACCTTGCTGCTGAGAACTACCCGAAGCTCGAGGGAAAAATCTGACAATGTGACTTGGTTCACCATAACCGTAACAAGCCCTCGGCTGCTAAGACTGCTGGCCCTGTCGACCTGAATGTCCTCCCCGAAAACTCTGAAGTGGCGGTGAACTGATGGAAGCTGGTGGTGCACTGAAAGACTGCTGATCAGAATAATGCTGCTGAGAACCACCACCACCTGAAGTACCATGAGAGACCTGGAGTGCTGACTGAAAGGGCCTCGGTGGATGGCCTCTACCATAAGAATCCCTACCTCCAGACGAGGTACCATTGAACCTACCAGAATGACAAGGCCTCTTATCTGACCCCTGACCACCTCCCCGTACAAGAGACATCTCAACTCTACGGACCGCGTTGGCCGCCTCCTGAAAAGAATCTCACTCTCGGCTCCCATAGCCATCTGAAGACGGATCGGCTGAATCAATCTATCAATAAACCTCTGCACCCTCTCTCTCTCGGTGGGGAGTATAACAATAGCATGGCATACCAGATCAATGAACCGGGTCTCATACTGAGTGACGGTCATAGAGCCCTGCTGGAGGCGCTCAAACTGCCTGCGAAGAGCCTCTCACTGAGTAACTAGGAGAAACTTCTCCAAAAATAACTCTGCAAACTGGTCCCAAGTCAATGATGGCGACCCTGCTGGCCTGGATAAACAATAGTCCCTCCACCAAGTCTTGGCGGATCCTGTTAGTCGAAAGGTGGCGAAGTCGACCCCAATTGTCTCCACAATACCCATAGTCCGAAGAACCTCATGGCAGCTGAATAACAAATCCTGGGAATCCTCTATAGAAGCACCGCTAAATGTGGTAGTGAAGAGCTTGGTGAACCTATCAAGTCTCCACAAAGCATCCGCGGACATCACCGCACCATTGTCGGTCTGAGCCGCAATACATGGCAGAACTGCCACAGCTGGCTGAACCGCTGGAACCTGAGCATTTGGAGCTACCTACTCCGGAGTACGTGTAGCAGGAGTCTAAACTCCTCCCCCAGCCTGAGAAGTGGCTGGCGCTACTGGAAGCAAACCCGCTCTAGTGACACTCTCCAACAAGCCTACCAATCTGATCAAAGCATCCTGAAGAACAAGGGTGGCTATCAACCCCTCTAGGACCTGAGCTGAGCCCACCGGAGCTGCTGGGGCTGGAACCTCCTCATCATAATCAACATGAGTCTCCACCTCTAGGACTGCTGCTCGGGGCTGAGCTCTTCCCCGACCTCGGCCTCTGGCATGACCTCGGCCTCTACCCCTCATAGGAGTTGCTGCTGGGGGCTCGGGCTGCTGCGCGGTAGAAGAGGAAGCACGAGTTCTCGCCATCTACAAAAGAACAGAGTAGAAAGACAATCAGTATTTGAGAAACAAAATCGCATGACAAGAAAGAACAAAAGTGAACTTTTCCTAACTTTGCAGCCTCTAGGGGATAAATACAGACGTCTCTGTACCGATCCCTCAGACTCTACTAAGTTTAACCGTGAGTTGTGAGACCTATTTAATCTAGTGCTCTGATACCAACTTGTCACGACCCAGATTTCCCACCATCGGGAGTCGTGATGACACCTAATATTAGGAGCTAGGCAAGCCGATTATTAGAAATTTATATTAGCAAAACACCAACAATATTAAAACAAAGAGACATTAATATAAACGCGGAAGTCTTAATATAAAAATAAACTGAAACAAGTACGGAAGTTCAAATACAACTCTACCCATATCTGGTGTCACTAACTCACGAACTTCAACAGAATGATAAATACAAAGTCTGAATAAAAATACAATACTGTCTGTTCTGATACAAAGGAAATCAAACGAAAACAAAGATAGGAGAGACTCCAGGCCATGCAGACGTCACCAAGGCTGCCTCGAAAATCTCTGGACTGAAATTAGCTCCCAATGCTCCTACTGTGGTCCACAAGCTGCTCTGTCTCCGTAATTTGTGCAAAAATATGCACAGAGTGTAGCACAGTACAACCGACCCCATATGCTAGTAAGCGCCTGGCCTAACCCTGGCGAAGTAGCGACGAGGCTAGATAGGACTACCAAATAAACTGTGCAGTTCAATATATATATGCAGTAGAAGAGGATACAAAAATTTAAACAGTTAAGAGAAAGGGGAGCAAGCTATAGGGGATGTAGCAGTCCAGATATAAAATCAACAGATAGAGAAATGAAACTGTGCAATGACAACTATCAACAAGAACAGGATAATCAACAGTTGCACGGCACCGCCCTTCGTGCTTTTACTCTCTTCCTCACCAAATCAATCAATAAAGTGCACGACATCAAACTTCATGCTTTTCCTCACATAAACTCTCATATCACGGCACAGAATGACCCTTCGTGCAATAGTAATCAAATCAGGATACGGAATGTTCCTTCGTGCATTAATAATTAAAGCATGGCACAGAATGACCCTTCGTGCATAAATGTTCACTCTTCCTCACCCAAATAACAATCACAACCAAACGGGGCGAGGGGATAGACAAACAATAAATCAACATCCCGGCAAGGGAAACAACAAGTAGAGAGCTAAATCCCAGCAAGAGAGCAACAATAATAACTTTCACATCCCGGCAAGGGAGATAATCAATATACTCAAACAGCCCGGTGAGGGAATAATGACATCTCTTTCTATTTCTTTCATTTCTTACTCAATAGTCATTTTATTATTCGAGCCAACGCTCCAAAGAGTTTACAAATCATAATTATTTCTCATACTCTTCACATTACATAGAAATCATCAATTAAACATGGAAGAGTCACAACAAAACCAGAATAAGTACAAGTAAAGACTCACGGTCATGCTAGACACCAGTGTATAGATACTCATCATCATGCCTATATAACGTACTCATCATTTAGCAATTAGCAAACAATACTCTAATTCTATTCCCTCAAGCCAAAGTTAAATCAAACACTTACCTCACTAACAGAAAGTTCTCCAAACCTTTTGATATTCAAAAGTCCAAGCAAATGGCTGCCAACGACCTTCATCTATGCAAAATATTAATTTGCGATGTGAAATATGGTAGGCAGGATCACGTTATAATTTTTGGAATATCAAATCAAAGGCAACTAAAAGTGAACTCCTGTGAACATGCTCAAATCCCCGAACCGAGTATACTATCGAAGTACCCATTAGTCTCTGAGTCCAAATTATCATTAAGTTCCAATTTATCAATTCATGTGTCAAAACTCAATTTTTTTCCCTTAATTGTTTGGAGATAAACTGCTATATTGAACACCTCAAGTTATAAATTTAAAGGTGAAAAGCATACATATATATTCCTATATGTGTGGCCTATGAATAGTAATCACAAAGTAAAGAAAATATCTAATTATCGTAAATTTTGTTGTAGCCAAATTTCCGAGAACCGAAGCTTTCTCTAGTTCTTTCCTTTGTTTTTTTTTTCTTTTCCACATTTGTTGATTACATGGAAACCAATTTATTTCCTTTCCAACGATTTTCCTTGGCCAATGTAGCTAATATAGAGACATTCAAATTTTTTACCAAATTTCTTTTGTCGCCGCTGTAATTTGCTACATGGTTAACAATCCAAAGTAATACTCCTTAGGTAACCTCAACGGGCAACAACAATTGTAGGTCTGGCCCATTCACTTCAGTCTTATAATTAATCCAAAAATTGCTTTATTATTGACTAGCTACTTATTTTTTTAAAGATTTAGGTCCGAAACACGTCGAATTACGTCCGATTTCAACTAAATTTCACAAAAATATCTTAAATCATATATAAGACCTGTACCGGGCGCCGGAACCAAAATACGGGCCCGATACCAACACTTTCTGATCCATTTTCATTTCAAATTTTCATATTAATTTTAGAAAAATAATTTCTTTTAAAAATTTATTTCTCGAGCTGGGGACCTCGGATTTCGATTTCGGGCATATGCCAGAGTCCCATATTTTTCTACGGACCCTCCGGGACCCTCAAATTACGGGTCCGGGTCTGTTTACCCAAAATATTGACCAAAGTCAACTTTAATCATTTTAAAGCCACATTTCAACAATTTTCACATAATTTAACATATAAGCTTTCCGACTACGTGCCCGGACTGCGCACGCAAATCAAGGCGACTAAAAGTAAGGTTTTCAAGGCCTTGGAAGCACGAGAAAAGAGAGAAAACAGGTGATGACCCTTTGGGTCGTCACACAAAAGCATGCTCTACTTGTAATATTTGGAATCTTGTTGTCGATTTAAAATGCTTAAATCATATTGAATTGGTAAATGAATTTCTAAAGGAATTAAACACCATTTTCTTGACCGTTAAAGAGAATTGCTATTTCTTTGGGTAATTGTTTTTCCCTGATGAAGTCTTGATTGTCTGTTTGAATACGTGTTTCTATGTGTACCTGCGTCCCATGTATGATTCGCGAGTGGGGTGATTGTTTATTTATATTTGACCGCGTCGTATGTATGAGTCACGACCAGGGTAATAGATGCATCTACGGTTCACGCCATTCGACCCTCTGGCAGTGCACATTTTAAATATTATTGGATTGGGCCGTACGTCCTCGGCATAATTTGCGCATGCTTGTATTGCTTGCCTTGATATTTATAAATGAGGAGATTGCTTCCCCAGATTGAGAATAAATGTATAAATAATGAAAACGAATTTGGAAATTTCTCTATGAATAAGAGAATTGTTTACTTGCTTCATGCTATTGAGTTACAATCATTTTTTGTTTTATAAAAACCCTCGATTTACTATATTATTGGTATATTATTATTGGACCACTAGTAAGTGTCGAAGTAGACCTCTCGTCTCTGCTTCTTCGAGATTAGACGAGATACTTACTGTGTACATGTTATTTTTTTGTACTCATGCTACACTTGCTGTGTATTTTTTTGCACAGGCACATATACCCCTAGCGACCCAATGGGCGTAGCAACATGGATGCTATGGAGACTTAGGTGAGCTGCATCTCTCGAGGCGATCCGCAGCCGGCATAGTATCTTTCAGTGTATAGTACTTACCTTTTGTCCAATTTGTATTTCGGACCGTTATTGCACTTTATTTGATTTCCTAGAAATAGCTCATGCACTTGTGACACCGGGTTCTGGGATGATTATGAGATTATTAAATATTAAGTTTGTTAAAGACATCATCTTATTTCAATGAATTTCATTATTTATTGTTTAATGTATAAAAGGAATGATTTCAATAAATACTAAAATGGGAATTTAATTAACTTCTTGGTGTTGGCTTGCCTGACAGAGTTGTCCGGCGCCATCACGACTCTTAGTGGATTTTGGGTCGTGACAAACTCCTAAAGCTGAAGTTCACCAGTTACAAACATAAAACATTCATCAAAAAAATAAGTTGTAGTTTTTACAAAAAACAAAACACAAATTGAAATCCAAAAATAATGCCAAAACATGAAAAAAAAAAACCCCCAGCTCCTATCTAAGGTATCATTGAAATATTATAAACTTCACACTTTAATAGTATCATCTATTTAACTCTCAAAATTTTTAAAAATTTGGACATCAAATCACTGAAGAATTTATAGAATTTTCATCAACAACATAAATGCTCATTCAAAAAACCTAAAAACACAATCGTAAAAGTAAAACTAATGCACTTATCAAACTAAACCCTAAGAAAGTATTTTATCATAAATACATGACTATCAAAACCAAAACAAATAAAACCCAGAAACCGTAAAATAAAACCCAGAAAGTTAATGCAATGTACCTGTGATTAAATCGTAATGTGGGAACAACGACGACTAGCAGTTGAAAAATCAAAACAACGACGAATACCGTTTGATTTCAGAGAAGAACAAATAAAAAAATGCGAATAACGGGAGAGAGAGAGAGAGAGACAGTAGAGGACTAGCGTATACTTGGAGAGAAAGTAGTCTTTTAATAAATAAGGGCAAAATAGTCTTTTTAAAAGGCATTTAACAAAAAAAATGGGTACGGGTGCAAACAGAAAAATAAAGCGGCTACATATTAAAAAGAGGCGCCCAAATAGGATGCCCATGCAATTTTTACGCTGTCACAAGGTAAGGGAAAGATTAATAACACAATAAGAGGACGACCAAGGGGTGATTCATTTTGAGAAAATAAAAGGATCGATATTATTAAAAAGGGGTAGGGGTGATGCAAATTTATAAAGAAACTTCTTTGAGTAAAGTCATGTCCGAGTCTTACAAAATTTAATTTCAGGATAGTTCAATAAATATCTCAGTAAAATTTTTAAAAGCACTGAATCACTAACAGATTTTTAGAAAGTTGTTATAAGAAAATTAAAATAAGGAAAGTAAACATAATATCATAAACTATGAGAGAGATCAATATGATGAACTGAATATAAGGAGAGATCTTTCAACTATTCTTATATTAAATTACTTAAGTATGACAAATTAATATAATTTGAGGTAAATAGTCGATGCAAATAGCCTTTTTAATTAATACATTTGATTCTTACTTTCGGGGCACTAAAATGTAACCCCGATTCCCGCCGCCGAACTTTCTCCAAACTTCTAATTTTGAAATTAGCCTTTTTAAGTTATGGCTCATGCTTCACCTCATTTCTACTTTACTTTCGACTATTATATTATCAACCAAACACTGCAAATATGGGTGTCAAATGGATGGACAGATTGGATTGATTTTAGGCGTGTTAAAATAAGCTGAGTCAATAAATGAGTGGATCAATAACCCATTTAAAAATTACTTTGCCGATGAAGATCGACTAAAATTTGGGTCATACCGCAACACATAATATCAACGGGTGATTTTAGAGCATCAAATGAATTAAAACAGTAAATCGAGATTCACATGGAGTAACACTTATATTACGATTAAGAGCCCGTTTGGCTTAGTCGATTTAGAGTAGCTGATAAGTATTAGGTGCTGAAAAGCACTTTTAGGTGCTGAAACTGATTTAAAAAATAAGCAGTTACGTGTTTGGATAAAAGTGCTGAAATTAATAATGAGCAGCTGGAGAACTGGGTATACGAAGAGTTTCGTTTTAAAAATAAGTATTTTAGGGATAGAATAGTAAATATTTTGGTCAAACCTAAAGTGCTTATAAGCTGAAATTTGATAAGTTGGGGGAGACTAACTTATGACATTTGGCTTATAAGCACTTAACTTATAAGCATTTTTAATTTTACTAAACGCGTAGATAAGCCAAAAAATGCTTATAAGCCAGTTTGACCAGCTTATAAGCTTAGCCAAACACCCTCTAAATCATGCCAATCTAATACAAAGATCCAATTTAATTATAACAACAATCAATGTACTTATGGGATGATAGTTGAATACTTGGAAAAGTGAATATTCGGTGAATTGTTGGACCTCTCTGTCTAATTTATTTAAGCGAACAAAATTTATCTTTTCATATAAAATGATCCTATAGAATTTGCTAAAATTCTTGAATCTCAGTTGTAGCGCAAAATATAAAATTCTTGCAGAAACTGCATTTTAAACAATCACCCAAAAAGATTTTTTTTTTTTTTTCAAAAATCCAAAATTATTCCAAAAGCTCAAATTCGGCCAAGAGATTAAATAAGCGAAGAAAGACACCATATGAATTCATTATTACATTATTTTCTTTCTCGGTTATTCATTTTACTTCTACAAGAACACAAATCTCCATCTTGCTATTTATCCCAATCAGAATATTTGTACTTAAAAAAGGTTCCATTGTGCTGATAAAATCCCAAATAAAACCCTTCTGGTCTCACCACCCATAAATATTTCACTGCATGCAAAATGACTTCCTCACCACTTAAACTTATACTTATTTGTCAACCCGGTAAATCAACTTAGAACTTTTTCATTTGAACACTTCAACTTAATGAAAGGGAAGGGGGCGGAGAAAGGGGCAGAAGGGATGAGTTTGATTTGTAATATTTACTTTTTCTTTTTATTAGTATTCGCACCCGCGCGATACGCGGATTGTATCAAAGAATATTAAATTGTAATCGGATTTATTTGAACATATTGAATTGTATTGTTCCTATAAATTTCCACGATCATTTATCAATAACTAATAATATTTATTTGTGTTATTTAATTCATCTTATTTTATAAATTAAAGTAATACATCGCCATTATTTCTATCTCCTTCTTTGTGCATTTTTTCTATTTATTGACGATTAATTTTTCAGTTAGTTACCCATAATTTAAAGAATACCATATTTAAGATCTAATTGAGAATTTGAATTGTACAATAATCATATAACAATTCTGGCTCTTTTGATCAAATTCTCGGTGAAATACGGAATTGAATTGATACATGCTTAATGTTAAAAAAATTGGTAACCATCTCTATGAAAAAATCATAAAGTGAAAGCTAATCAGTTGTGGCAAAAAGAATAATTCAACCAATTCATGCACTGATAATATGACTTTTGTTTGGTGTAAGTATAACAAATTTTTTTTCTCCATAAGCTTAATCAGTAGATAAATTTTTTGAATTTAATGTAGTTGATGAGCCTCATGAAATGACACATACATACTTTATGAACTTCTATGCTATTATGGTTAATGCCGCAACTAAATCTGTTCAACTAATAGTAGAAAAATATAAAAGAAGAATAAAACCTTCTTGATGTTTGCATTTCAAAAACTTCTATTGCAAGCTAATGCATTATAAATTCACCACTGCTATCCATCATCTGATTATAAATAAAACTAACTCCAATCACACAAATTAAAAACTCACAATAGTAATTCAAAAGCTAACTATAACAACGCTCAAATCTAATACTTTTGAGGAAGGTAACAATGTATTACTATTAACCAATAGCTTAAAGACCCTAATAATAAAACAATAACAACAATATATGGCCAGTGTAATCAACAAATAGAGTTTGGTGAGAGTAAGATATACGCAAATCTTACCCCTACCTTTGTAGGATAGAGAGACTATTTCTGATAAACTATTTTGTACAACATTAATACATCCAAATAACTCAGAAAATACATTGAATTTATGCACATTTCCTTGTATGTTTCCTTCAACAGAACACAATCCATTTTGCTACTACAAACAGATTCCTCCATATATGTATATTTTAAATAATATCAAGAAGAAAAATAAACTTTGAATGGAGAGACTTCTACATTTCAAATTTGTATGTAAATAGTATATGTACCTCACCTAATAATCTAAAAGGAGCAATCTATATAGCCTATCAACTTACCAAGGATACCTTTTGGTTGTAAGTTTATTTTTTCCTGCAGCCAAAAATTAAATATAAATCTATATAGAGCATACTGGACAATATTTTTAAATTAAATTATAAAAGTAAATATGATGACAGAAAAATAACAAAAATTAATTAAGAAATTCATTTACAGAAGAACATCTAACGGTATGCTGCTAATTTTGTTTTTATATATAAATGCTCTTATCTAGAAACATAAGAAAGAAGCGTATAATTTCTTTCAAGTACAAAAGATGGTGTTCTTGATCTTTGGTACGTAATAGATCATCTACAAAAATAAATTTGTATGATTCAAATATCATATGTTCCAATAGGCTGCAACTTATTTCACCCTGAATCTAACTCATCCTTCTTACAAAAATAGCAGCAATTCATCATAAAACACAATCTTGTGATACAAATATTAATGCAGTTTATTAAGTTTTAATACATTATATATGCCTATTTACTACTGAATATAAACCCTTGAATTCTAATAATAAAGTTCTTTAGTGTATCCTTCGAAGAATCCGGGTTTGACCAGATCTAAAATTTTATTGTCAAATATAGCTATCTACATATATAAGTAAAATAAGTGTCATCTTAAAGGACAAATTAAAAGTGAGCATGTACTTACCTCGCATTCCTTCTCTTTATCTAAGCCTTGAATGATATTGAATTCAGGATCCTAATAAATATAAAAAAATTATTGAGTTCGAAAAAGACTTAAAATAATAGATTTAACAAAAATCTGCAACTTAACTACATGTTTTTGCTATTGATTACCCCATGAATATGCACATAAAAATTAAAAAAATATACGAAGAGCAAATCAAAAAATTCAGATTTGAAAATAAAAAAGCGTAGAAGCAAATGTGATATATGCTGTACTATATCACTGGGAAACATATTTGAGGATACATATGTTTGGTGCACAAATTCTTCAATCGAGTTTTGGTACTGATTATCCCATCAATACAGACATGCAAATTAAAAGACAGAGTTACCAAAATAAATTATCGACAATAACAAATTTTTAATACCTTTTTATCTTATAGAACCTATTCAATCGAGAAAGTAATGTCTAAATTGTAACGATCTGCTTCTTCCAAAATATTGCATTCTTGAAATTTTTATAGCCTTGATTCAATTTTTGCAGAAATCGTATGGTTTCTTGAATATTTTATAGCAGTGAAAGATTTGAATTTAAGAACACTATCAATCGGAGAAATAGAAGTTGGGCGGAAGTTAGGTTTTATGAGTTTCATGTGCGTATGTTTCATGAGTTATGCATGGTTGAGCAACTATCCATTATCTTTAGATTAGGTTTTGTAGAGAAAATTTAGGGAAAGTGGGTTTAAAATATGTAACTTCTTTTGTTTTAAGAAATATCCCAACAAACGTGGGACTCTATGTAGATGTAAAATGAATTGGAAGTTTCAAACTTTGTGAACTTCTTTAAACAAATTTAAAAAAAAAACACAACAAACGTAAAAAAAGAGAGCAGTTTTTTTAGGTTTAACGAATTAAAAAAAATATCCCAACAAACGTGGGATTGTAAACTAATTTGGAAGTTTCAAGCGTAGTGTACTTCTTTTAAAAAAGAAAAAAACAGTTTCTTTAAACATGACCTCCTTTTGCGTTGGAGATTTTTAAACTATTTTTAAACTATCCCAACAAACGTGGGATTGTAAACTAAATTGAAAGTTTCAAGCATAGCGTACTTCTTTTAAAAAAGAAAAAAATAGTTTCTTTAAACATGGCCTCCTTTTGCGTTGGAGGTTTTTAAAATATTTTTAAACTATTGGAAGGCAAATTTTTAAACTATTTTTAAACCTCCAAATTAGTTGGAGGTTTGTCCTAAAATTGGCTACATGTTCATTTTTTGTTTTTACACTTCTCACAATAACATGAGTTTGGCTCTCCTATTCTATATAAATAGATTATTTTATTTACTTTTTTATAATTATTTATATTTCAGAATTTTTTTCTATCAACGCGCCTTTTAAGCCTTATTTGCACGTACCTTTGCCACATAGACGTTGACAATGCCACATAAGCATAGTCAAGGTCAGAAGTGTTTATTTATATTTATTTCATTAAATTGAAGTGTTTAAATGGAAAAGTTCTAAGTTGGTTTATGGGATTGACAAAGGAGTACAAGTTTAGGTGGCCCAAAGGCCATTTTGCCTTTATTGTATAATCTGGAACTTCTCCATTATGGACACAATTCTCTGGGTCGTTAAACACTTCAAATTTACTCTCTTTTGAACCCCACCAAAAATGACAAAAATATAAAGTACGATACAAAAAATTCGCAAATTTTCGAGTAAAGTCTTGTTTATTTGCTAGAAAATGATTTCAAAGATCATCATCTGCAGAAGCACAATGAATTTGGAGTTGAGGGGAATTAGAAAGAAGGTCGTCAAAAATACGAGTAACAATTAAATTTGTTTGCAGTTTTAAAAATATGTGATTTAGTTCAATACTAATTAATAACCAACAAATCAAACGCATAAGCTAGAGAAGAAAGTTGAGTCAAACCAGTGTTTAAGCAAGTCTAGACCTCGAGCTAGATGGCCTCGACGCAGGTCAGCAAAAAGAGTAAAGTAAAGAGACAATTTTTATGAATAATGAGCAAGAAAGTAAGAGAATATATTCTTTTGCCAAATGATTGATGATCATTAAAAATGATTGAGGTCCCATTTATATAGTAGGGGAACCCTAAATACGGTACATTTTTATCTACAGTAAGGAATCTTATTGGGACAACTGTCTAACTGCCTAGTACGGATTCGTACTAACTCGTACAAATCTATTTCGGAATTTATGCCATTATTTCGGGGACGTGACGGGAATCTTACTCTTCTATAACAAACCTGTAACGGCATCATCTCGGGGTTGGTCATACTCGGCTTTGGTGCTCGCCGCGTACTCCGATCTTTGAGCCTTGTACTCTATCATCAAGCTCGGGCTTAGTTCATCGGCCCTGAACTCGACCAATCCTGAACTCGGGCTTGAAGCGACTCTTCGAGCCTGTAAAATCAAGCATATCTGATTTTGACCATATACAGAATGTCCACGTGTTTCTTAGAGTAAGAAGATAAGAAACGATTTGATCATTGATCCTCCGATGCCTCAATCATGATGTTAATTCCGTGACGTCAGCGACTGAAGTGATTGAAAGGTCGCGTATGCATAGTTCCCAAGGTCATTAATTGAAGGCGGCTGTTGGTCGGCCGTTGGGTTCCCCAAACCGTTAAAGCGACCACTATAAATAGGTCAATTTTTTACAGCTTTTACAGTCGTTACTTCTCAAATATTTCTCAAAACCTCACTAGCTTCTTCATCTTTCTTGAGTTCATCCTTTCCTGAGCTTGTTCTTGCTACAACATCAACTTCTTCTCTTCTTTTGAATTTCTCAACAGTAACGGCCAGAACATCTAAAACCGTTCCTCAAAAAGAAAAAGCCTCATCATCATCGCGGTCGGCCAGAGGTAGAATGACGGTGCTACCTCATATTGAGGAATGTATTCACGAGCCATCCGAGCTATCTTTCGATTTCAAAATTGATAAGCCTGCATCAGTTCCAGGCCGATGTGAACCCACGTCTCGATACATCTGCTTGATAACTGAAGATGAACTTAAGCAGGTGAAAGAGGATTGTAATTGGGGTATAAGGATGTCGTGATTCCTTCCCCCGAAGAGGACATCACCACTCATAAGGTAGGGTACTTAAGCGTGTATACTTACCCTTTCAGATTGGGTCCCGTAGATCCAGCACTAGGTCCCGTAGATCTAGTCATTCTTGATTTCTGCCACCAATACCAAGTGACGCTTGGCAAGATCTACCCTTCTATCTGGCGCATCGTCAATTTGATCAGGTATTTCTCGGGTCGTGTTGAGGGGATGCCTTTTACACTCGACCACCTAATCAGGCTATCCGCCCCTTGACTTTATCGAGCGGGCTGATAAAGCTTCAGCGCCGAACCTTAAGTCGCTTTTCTCCAGCATAGATGAGGACAAGGACATAGAATAGATGAGTTGGTTTGTCCGAATCAAGACTTCCGATTTGATTCCTGCGGAGTGGATTCCATTCCCCGAGGAGTGGAACATGAAACGTAAGTACAAACTTATTGATGGTGATCAATATTTTGCTTTCCCTATTCTTCCTCGATTTAATCCCCTTTTGATGATACAGTTGTCCCTTGGTTTCCTGGTGCGATTACCAAGATCGCAGGTTAGGTCCGACAACTGGCCTTCACTTCTTCATACGGGGAACGTAGTTGGCGTGGTTTGGCCAAGATTCGGTGGGAAGCTAAAAACCATGGTAAGATCCCTTGCTCGTAAATCGGTGTTTCTCAGTAAAATACTTACTTTACCCTTACGCAGGCCTCGAAGACGGTGTTGCTATGCGGCCGCCCTGCCTGGTAAAGAGGAAATCCCTAAGCCAACGAAAGAGAAGAAGAGGAAAAAGGCTTCGCCTGCAAGTTCCCCAAATCCCTAGAAAAGTAAGGCTTGAAAGCCTAGGGCCGATCTCGCGGTCTTATTTTCAAAAGCGGTCCAACACCTTTGGGATGATGAAGAAGAGGGAGAAGATGATGACTGCTTCTCAAAAGAGGGGGAGAACTGATGTTTTGAAGACCTCTGAACCGATGGTGGCTGATGCGGTTCAATATCGAGCCGAAGAACTCTTGGAGGGGAGTTCGAGCAGAGTCCCCGAGCCATCGGGGGAAAAAGAGCGCCTCGTATTGGAGGTCATTTGGTGGGTGAGCTCGAGGGGCCTAGTTTTGAGGCCCTCCATAGAGAAGACAATGTCCCAAGTGAATCACTTGGGATTATAAACGTAGATGAGCCAACGCTTGGCCTCGTGTTCTCTTAAGGGAAATTTCGAGATGCCAGGCCATGAAGACTCCCGACGTGGGGACGACCCACGAAGGGAATGATGGCATCACCCTTGGAAGTGGCATCGTCGTTCTACCTTTGGCCGGACGCGATGATGAGGAGGCTTTTTCTTTCTGAGGAACGGTTTTAGATGTTTTGTCCATTACTGTTGAGAAATTCAAAAGAAGAGAAGAAGTTGATGCTGTAGCAAGAACAAGTTGAGGGAAGGATGAACACAGGAAAGATGAAGAAGCTAGTGAGGTTTTCAGAAAGATTTGAGAAGTAACGATTGTAAAAGTTGTAAAAATTGGCCTATTTATAGTGGTCGTTTTAACGGTTTGGGGAAGCCAACGACCGACCATCAACCGCCTTCAATTAATGGCCTTGGGAACTATGCAGATGCGACCTTTCAATCACTTCAGTCCCTGGTGTCACGAGATTGTCATCATGATCAAGGCATTGGAGGATCAATGATCAAATCGTTTCTTATTATCTTACTCTAAGAAACGCGGGGACATTCTGTATATGGTCGAAATCAGGTATGTCCGATTTCACGGGCTCGAAGAGTCGCTTCAAGCTCGAGTTCAAGATGGTCAAGTTCGAGGCCGATAGACCAAGCCCGAAGCCGATGATAAAGTACACGGCTCGAAGATCGTAGTACGTGGCGAGCACCGAAGCCGTGTATGACCAAGCCTGAGATGATGCCGTTGTGGGTTTGTTACAGAAGATCAAGATTCCCGCCACGTCCCATGATTATGGCTTGAATTTTGGAATAGATTTTTACGAGTTAGTACGAATCCGTATTAGGCGGTTTGACAACTGTCCCAATAAGATTACTTACTGTAAATAGAAATGTACCTTATTAGAGCTCCCCTACTATATAAAGAGGACCCATTCATTTGTAACCATCATATATCATTTGACAAAAGAATATACTCTCTTACTCTCTTGCTCATTATTCATTAGAATTGTTTCTTAACTTTATTGTCTTTAATTTACTATTCTTCCTGACCTACCTCGAGGCCATCTAGCTCGAGGTCTAGATTTGCTTAAACACTGATTTGATTTAACTTTCTTCTCTAGTTTATACTTTTTATTTCTTGGTTATTAATTAGTATTGAGCTAAATCACGTATGTTTAAAACCACAAACAAGTTTAATTGTTACTCGTATTTTTGAGGTAAACATTATTGATTGACTAATTTATTACCTCGAGATTTATCCTTTTATGGATCGATTTTTAACAGATTATACATTCCCTTCATCTATGTTACATATTAAAATAAACTAAATCATCATCAACGTGAAACATAAAATATTTTCAGGAAAACTCAACCACAATCTCAACATTAGATTTTTTTTTTTACTGCGGATACCTACCTAAAAATAACCCGAACTCATTTGATATTTTATAAAACTATCTCGTAAAAATTGTATAAGCAAAACCACAATCATAGATAATATGACGATACTTGCAAACAGTGGCGTGCGCAGAAAATATTTAAGCGGTGTCACCATTTTAGACGTGAACAAATAAAAAAAAAATTGTAATAATATCATATTTAAAAAAATATTTAAGAAAAATAAATAATACAACGTACAAGCATAATCTTCAAGTTTTGACCAAGTAAGCTAGACAACCCTTTGTGATAAGTGGTGTCACTTATTTGATATTACCGTTTTTCCTGTTTTTTCATTTGAATTATATATTAATAATTAGTAAAGATTTTCGACGAAGCGGTATCACGTGACACCGCTTCGCCTAAGGTAAATCCGCCGCTGCTTGCAAAAGATTTGTCCCCACGAGCACTAGTCCACAATTAAAGTCTTAACAGTATTTCATGTAAAACACTCAGAAAACATGAGCTTATATTAGAGGAAAATATTTGTAGATGTTAGTTCTTCACTCACTTTGAATACCGTAACAACGTTATTTTAACTCAAAGGATGTTTGTCTTCTTGTTTAAGTGATAAAGAATGAAATAGACTGAGAGCCCGTTTGGCTTAGCTGATTTAGAGTAGCTGATAAGCATTAGGTGCTGAAAAGCACTTTTAAGTGTTGAAGCTGATTTAAAAAATAGTAGTTACGTGTTTGGATAAAAGTGCTGAAATTAATAATATGCAGCTGAAGAACTGGATATACGAAGAGTTTTGTTTTAAAAAGAAGTATTTTAGGGATATAATAGTAAATATTTTGGTCAAACCTAAAGTGCTTATAAGCTGAATATGATAAGTTGGGAGAGACTAACTTATGACTTTTGGCTTATTTTTAGCTTATAAGCACTTAACTTGTAAGCATTTTTAATTTCACCAAACGCGTAGATAAGTCAAAAAGTGCTTGTAAGCTAGTTTGATCGACTTACAAGCTTAGCCAAACACCTTCTGAGTTTTATAATTTATAATGGTTTTTTTACTTTTTTGTTATCCTGATCATGTTATTCTTAACTTCATTTTTTCATATAGGATATGATGCTATTCATTTCTCATTGTAGAATTATTGACTTGAATCGTTAATTGACTTTTAGCATTTATCTCAGTACGTACCTTGAAAGGTAAAAATTGAGTTTATATATATTGAAGTGATCGAAAGATGACATGTCATGACACGTAGACTGGTCAAAGAATGATGATCATCAAAGAAAAGTTAAAGAGGCACGAGTTACAACAGACACGAGTAGAGACACAAGCAGAGATTCAAAAGACTCGGCGCTCGTACCTATTTACGTTCAAAAGTTAAAGAGAATGAACCTGATAGCAAAAGAGGGTATGGATATAGTATTTGATGGTCATTAATTACTAGAAACGTTGGAGAATCTATATTGAATTACAATAATTACCATTTATAACGTAGCATTAAATGCTTTTAATTGTCGATAATGACCTTATTATGACAAAGGCAAAACGTATCTCCTAGAAATAGCTATAAAAGGGGAAGACTGATCATTTATAAGGACACGAAATACTACTGGAATATACTGATTTACTTCGCTTTCTACTCAACTTTTATTTACAGCCATTATTTTTATTTCCATCTGATTATCAGTAGCCCGAATTCTTCTAAAATAAGCTTTGGCCGAAATCTCACTTTTTTTTGTTAAACAAATTGGTTCCGTTACCGGAAATCTGATAATCTATTTTTTCTTAATCTAACCTTTTTTGTGTCACGACCCCAATCCCGGTCGTGATGGCGCCCAATACAATTGCTAGGCAAGCCTAACCAATTAACATTCACAACTCAATCACACCACCCATTTCCAATTTATAGCATTAAATTACCGTTTAACAAGTCTATTAACCAATAATCTAGATAGAGACAGTATGAATCACTTACTTAGCCCACATCTCCCAAATACCTGGGGTCATGAGTCCAGAGCCTCTAAGATAACAAAATAATACATCCTCAGTAATACTAATGTTCTAAAATGAGGAAATAATAAAGGAATAGGGGAGGAGTCGAGTCCTGCGAATGTCAGGCAGCTACCTCGACAACTCCTAAGAAGCTCTGAAGCAGCAAATAGATCAACTATGCTCCTGGGACACCTAAATCTACACACGTGGTGCAGGGAGTAAAGTGAGTACTTCTAACTCAGTGGTAATAAGAGTAAATAATAACTGAGCGGTAAGAAATCACGTAAGAACACTCCATCATGCTATATAGTACAGTACAACCTTTTGAACGAAATAGTAAAACCGTGAAAATCCTTTAGAAACATCTAGCTCAGTTTAAAATCTCTTTTGAAAATATTCTTTTTCCAACAGTAAGCATATGAATGCGATATCAGGTAGTGCAAGTCCACACACATGTTAGTCCCTTGGGCACAACACTCTATTTACAAATAACACCAGGGTATCTGGCGCACAGTGCAAGAAATAGCATGGATGTCAATGATATGAGAGTGCTAAAATGTCATGCTACGTAGTACAAACAGGAATCAATGCATGAATGCAATGCAATGCACATGATCGCTGCGGCGTACAGCCCGATCCATTTGGGTACCCGTGCTCACTGTGGGGGTTCAGACTCCGGAGGGGCTCCTACAGCCCAAGCGCACTATCATCGTAGCATTCGCTGCGGCGTGCAGCCCGATCCACAATCAGTCCAGTTATATACATGCAAGCCATACAGGCACAGTCAATTTATCATTTTCAGTTTCAATTATTAGGAATTATAGCTTAAGTGTTTAAGACTTAAGAAATTTACTAATCATTTCGAGACAGTGTCTAACTCAGGACTGATATTATGAAAACATGCTAAGCATCATGGAAACGGTGATAATAATCCCTAAGGGATCCAAATAATCAGCATGAAGCCCAAAACATGGCAATCAACCCAATTCATGATAGTATCAAGTAGGTTTCAGTCAATCACGTAGTAAAATCAACAATCGGGACCGACCAAGTCACAATCCCCAACGGTGCTCTACCCCACGCTCATACCTGGAGTGCAAATCACCATAATACAGCATTATGATGTGCAAATCCGGGGTTTCAAACCCTCAGGATATTATTTACAAGTATTACTCACCTCGAACCGGTAAAATTCCTCGCTCGCGACGCCTTTGACCCTCAAATTGGCCTCCACGCACGTTGAATCTAACAAAAATCAGAGCGAATGCATTGAAATATGCTAAGGGAACAATACCCAATCGAAAACAATAGAAAAATATCAAGAATCTCAAAACTAACAAAACCCGAGCCCCGGGCCCACTTCTCGAAAAATTACAAAACTCACATTAACGGATTCCTCGTCTCTCCACGAGTCCGTACATACCAAGAACTCCTAAATCCGAGCTCAAATGACCTATCAAATTCCAATTTGAAATATTAAAACTCAAGCCCTAGCTTTACCCCTTTTTAATGAGTTTCAACCAATTTCCATGATAATTCTACCATTAACTTGAATAATTAGGCCAAGGAACTTACCTCCAATCATTAACCCTTGAATCCCTCTTCAAAATCGCCTCCAAGCTCTCAAAAATCGCTCCACAATAGAGGAAAAATGACATAAGCTCGCGGATGAATTATTGATATAAACCCTTCTGCCACAGCAATTTTTCGCCTCTGCGCTTTAATTACCGCTTCTTCGGTCACCGCTTTTGCGGTTCCCCAACCGCTTCTGCGGTTTCTTCCAAAAATGCCCAGACTGCTTTTGCGGTCCAAAATCGCATCTGCGATGCCCGCTTTTGCGAAACCCCTCCGCTTCCGCGGAAATTGCCCAGGCCCTCAGAACCGCTTTTGCGACCACCAAGCCGCATCTGCGGAACCGCCTATGCGTTCCATTTTCTGCAGATGCGGAAATGACAGAACCAGCAAACTTCAAACCTGCAATAAACTCCAAACTCTCCGTTTAACCACCCGAACTCACCCCGAGGCCCCCGGGACCTCAACCAAAAGCACCAACACATCCTAAAACCTTATTCAAACATGCTCGAACCATCAAAACACTATCGTTAACATAAAAATTATCAAATTTCACCAAATCAAAGCATAAGTTCTTCATTCCGAAATGCATTTTCGCTAAAAAATCCAAACAAACGATGTCTGAATGACCTGAAAATTTGCAGACATATCCAAAATCAGCTAACGAAGCTACTGCAACTCTCCGAATTTCATTCCGACCCTCAGATCAAAATCTCACCTATCAACCGGAATTCGCCAAAATTCAAACTTCGCCAATTCAAGCCTAATTCTACACCGAGCCTCCAAAATCAATTCCGATCGCACTCCTACGTCACAATTCATCCCCCGAAGCTAACCAAATCACCAGAATTCACATCCGAGCCTTCTAACTATATAGTCAACTTCCGGTTGACTTTTCCAAAACAAGCTTTTCTAAGAGGCTAAGTGCCTCATTTCCAACTAAAATCAATTCAATTCTATCCGACCCATTCAATTACTGCTATTGAAACATAGAGCAACATAATATGGGGGAAACGGGGCGGTAAATCACTTGACAACGGGCCGGGTCGTCACATTTTGTTACATAAATCGTGTCAAACGCTAATGACAACAACCAAGGAAACCATCAACTCCAAGGGAATACACAAGATGATCGCACCCCGATCCCTTCTCCACAAATCTCCCCTTGACAGTCTCGAGAAGGAACACCTGATGGATCTTATTCAAATGCAAATGCTCAATTTGAGAATGATGAAGCGATCAATGAAGCTTTGCAAAAGCTAATCGCTCAACAGGTCAACAAAGCTCTTGAGGCTTTTGTCAGCCAGTTACCTGTTGCACCACCAACAACAACTCCAAATAACAACACTTTGGAGAACCCTCATTCCGGACTTGCTAATTCGAGCAGTGGAGGAATCCCCAGCGAGTCACGAGATGGAGAACCAGGTAACCTAGTCAATTCTGATTTACAAAATTTAGTATTAACATTGTAGAAACAACTCAAGGAACAAAGTGACCGCATAGATCAAATACCCAGAGTACTGCCTATAATCAAAGGGATAGATATGGATAAATATTCACAACAACCTTGGAAGCCAAGTGTTGCTCCCCTCTAAATTCCAAATAAATTCAAAATGCCCGATATTCCAAAATAGGTTGGAACAATTGATCCACTAGACCACGTGACTGCATTCATAACTAGCGTAAAAGGCAATGACTTGACCAAACAAGAAATTGAATCATTATTGGTCAAAAAATTCGGTGAAACACTCACCAAGGGAGCATTAACATGGTATTCTCTTTTACCCAAAAATTCTATAAATTCTTTTCTTAAACTTGTAGATTTATTTATCAAAGCACATTCGGGAGCTCAAAAAGTCGATAAAATGATGGAAGATATTTTCAAAATAAAGCAAGGAGATTCAGAGTTGCTCAGAGAATTGTAGATAGATTCCAGCGTGAAAGGATGACGTTGCCACCCGTACCTGATAACTGGGCAACTATGGCATTTAGCAGCGATCTAAATGAAAAAAGTTCAGAAGCCACGAGACCACTTAAGGAAAGCCTATGAGAATTTCTAGCAACAACTTGGAATGATATTTACAACAGGTACAACACGAAGTGCAAATAGAAGAAGATATTATTAACCGGCTTCAAAAGGAAGAGAAGGTTTCAAGGCATACTGAAACTGACAAAAGGTCCAGGAAATATAGGTACGAGCCTTACATGGGATCAACGGGAAAAGACTCACGATCTAAATAGGATAACCCAAGGTACGATCATAGAGATAGAGAATCAGGTTTATCGTCATGTTTTAGAAAAAATCGGGACACGCGGGAAACACGCGGTGATGACAGAGGCTCCAAGTCAATGATTGGCCGTTACAGTTTTAATGTAAGCACTTCAGAGTTAGTAGTTGTATTAAGAAACATGGGTGATAAGGTGCGATGGCCAAAGGAAACGAGATCAAATCCAAATAGGTGCAACCCTGACCACTGGTGCGAGTTTCACAATGACCATGGCCATAAAACAGTAGATTGTAGATTGCTACAAGGTGAGGTGGACCATTTATCAAAGCAAGGATATCTTACCGAACTATTTTGCAAAAAGGGTAAGCAAGCATACATGAAGAACAGGCAGGAGCCTCCCAAACTTCCTTCTCCGAAAAGGACCATTAATGTTATAAGCGGAGGCAAAGATATTAACGGTGTAACATATACAGCAGCCAAGAAAATTTCTAAAGTTATAGTTACACATGGGAAGCAGGTTCGACATGTTCTGGAGGAAGAAAGTATTACATTTGATGATGCAGACGCGGATGGCGTGATAACTCTCCACAATGATACGCTGGTAATATCTTTACTTGTACATGATACTAACGTAAAACAAGTTTTGATTGACCCACGTAGCTCTGCTAACATCATTTTGCTAAAGAGTATTAAGCAAGATGCAAGCAGAAGCTAAGCTAATACCCAAGGCACATACTTTATCTGGTTTTGATAATTTGAGCATCGTGACAAAAAGGAGAGGTAATACTCACAACGTTCGCAGAAAGAGTTATAAAAGACACAAAATTTCAGGTGGTATAGATGGATATGGCTTACAATATGATTCTTGGGAGATGTGGATTCACGAAATGGATGTTGTCCCATCTACCTTACATCAAGTCATCAAGTTCCCATCATAGTGGGGGTCCGTCAAATTCGTGGTGATCAGCAGAAACCCAGGAGCATCAACTCTGTAGAAGATCCAAGCACAAAAAATAACGAAGAAAAATAGCAATTACAGAACCCAGTTGAGAATGCCACACCACAAACCTCAACTGGAGATGGGCAAACATATGTACATTCACGACCTGATTTTGTCCAAGAACCAGAAGAAAATGAAAATATCAAAACCACGATTGAAGAATTGGAAGTTGTAGAATTATTCGCACAAATGCCTGATAGAAAAGTCTATACTGGGGCTAATTTAAGCCGTGAGATGAAAGGTAAGTTGATTGAATCTTTTAACACTAACATGGATTGTTTTGACTGGTCCCATGCTGATATGACAGGGATACCCCCGGACGTAATGACTCACAAGTTAAATGAAGATCCATCATATCCACTTATCAAACAAAAGAAGAGAAAGCAAGGATTTTTCAAAAATCAAGTGATTCAAGATGAGGTCCAAAAACTTTTGAAAATAGGTTCTATAAGCCAGGTAAAGTATCGTAATTGGTTAGCTAATACTGTAGTGGTACCAAAAAACAATGGCAAATGGTGAGTTTTTGTAAACTACACTAACCTTAACAAAGCTTGTCCAAAAGACTCTTTTCCATTACCACATATAGATCAACTAATTGATGCTACTGCAGGCAATGAATTGTCAAGCTTTGTAGATGCATATTCAGGGTACAATCAGATCAAAATGGATCCCTTAGACGAGGAAAAAACTTCATTTATAACAGACAGGGGGACTTGTTGTTATAAAGTAATGCCCTTTGGCCTCAAAAACGCTGGAGCTACGTACCAAAGGCTGTGACCAATATGTTTCAGGAACACTAAGGAAAAACTATAGAAGTCTATATAGATGATATGCTTGTCAAATATCAATAGTCGAGGGATCATATACAGCATTTGACTGTTACATTTCAGATTTTACGAAAGTTTAATATGAAGCTAAATCCCGAAAAATGTGCATTTGGCATCTCATCAGGTAAGTTTTTGGGTTTTCTTGTTTATAACCGAGGTATTGAAGTAAAGCCTGTGCAGATTAAGGCCATTGAAGAAATTCCTGACATGCTCATAAGTAAGAAAGCGGTGCAGAGACTAATGGGAAGAATTGCAGCCTTGGGAAGATTTATTTCCAAGTCATCAGAAAAATATTTTAAATTCTTTTCAACTCTCAAAAAGCAAGATCAGTTCGAATAGTCTGAGGAATGTCAACAAGCACTCAAAAACTTGAAGATGTACCTGTCAAATCCAATGGTTACTTGTTTATCTAGCCGTTTTAGAAGTAGCGGTAAGTGTTATTCTGGTTCGTGAAGACCAAGGTAAACAATATCCAATTTATTATGTTAGCAAATCGCTATTAGATGCAAAGACGTGGTATCCTCAATTTAAAAAAACTTGCACTTGCATTAATCATGGCATCTAGAAAATTAAGGTCTTACTTTCAATGTCACCCTATCTCTGTAGTAACTACTTATCCCTTGCATAACATATTACACAAAAAGGAGCTATCGGGTAGTTTAGCCAAATGGGCCATAGAGTTGAGTGAATATGACATCATATACCAACCCAGAATTACAATAAAATCACATGTGTTAGCTGATTTTAGTCAGGGAGGCAACTAGAAGCAGAAAAAAGAATTACAAGTGTTTAATGGATCAAATTTAGGAACATGGACTTTATTTACTGATGGTTCGTCAAATGTGAATGGGGCAGGTCTAGGAATTGTTTTAATACCACCTACAGGTGAAACCATACGACAAGCTATAAAATGTCATCCTATAACTAACAATGAGGCAGAGTATGAAGCCGTGATTGCAGGTTTAGAACTAGCATGTGAACTTGGCATAGACAACAACAACAACAACAACAAAAACAACAACAACCCAGTATAATCCCACTTAGTGGAGTCTGGGGAGGATAGTGTGTACGCAGACCTTACCCCTACCCTGGGGTAAAGAGGTTGTTTCTAAATAGACCATCGACATCCTTCCCTCCAAGAACTTCCCACCTTGCTCTTGGGGAGACTCGAACCCACAACCTCTTGGTTGGAAGTGGAGGTTGGCATAGAACAAGTTATAATCAAAAGCGATTCACAACTCGTAGTCAACCAGATGCTGGGGACTTATACAACCGGGGAGGCAAGGATGCAGCAGTACCTAGAAAAGGCATGAGATCTGGTTAGGCAATTCCAAAGCTGGAAGGTTTTGCAGGTCCCACGGGAGAAGAATGTTGAGGCAGATGCCTTAGCTAATCTTGCATCTCTGGCAGAAGTAACAAATGATGAAAATGCTTCTATCATACATTTATTTCATTCAGTACTCGATCAGGACAAAAATGAGGTAAATTTCAATAACTTGACTTGGGATTGGAGGAACGAAATTGTCGCTTTTTAGCAGTATGGAACCGTCCCTGAAGACAAGAAAAAGGCTCACGCGCTTCGTAAAAAAGCTGCTTGGTACTGTTTAAAGCAAGGGAAACTTTATCGAAAAATGTTCGGTGGTCTATTAGAGAGATGTCGCAGGCCTTCTCAAACGAAATATGTAATGAGAGAGATACACGAGGGGCATTGTGGAAACCGCGTAGGAGGAAGATCACTGGTAAGAACCATGATTAGAGTAGGCTATTATTGGCCTAAAATGGAAGAAAAAGCGGAGAATTTCGTCGCTAAATGCGATAAGTGTCAAAGATATGGTAACAACATGCATAGACATGCGGAGCTGCTATATCCGGTCATTACACCGTGGCCTTTTATGAAATGGGGGATGGACATCATGGGTCCATTACCACAGGCAAAAGGTAAGGTAAAATTCCTACTTGTACTCACTGACTACTTTACTAAATGGGTAGAAGCAGGAGCATTCAAATAGGTAAGGGAAAAGGAAGTCAGAGATTTCATTTGGCGAAATATCATATGTCAATTCGGTGTACCAAAGGAAATCGTGTGTGATAATGGTCCACAATTTATAGGCGCACAAATCACAAAATTTTTTCAAAGTTGGAAAATCAAAAGGATTACCTCAACACCTTATCATCCGGTGGGGTAATGGACAAGCCGAGTCAACAAATAAAGTTATTATAAACAATTTGAAGAAACGATTGGAGGAATCAAAAGGCAATTGGCCAGAATTACTACTTAGTGTTTTATGGGCATATCGCACCACAACAAAAACAAGCACGGGTGAAACACCGTTTTCACTAGTGTACGGGGCTGAAGCATTGATCCTAGTGGAGATAGAAGAACCTAGCACGAGATATACACAAACAACTGAGGAATCCAATAAAGAGGAAATGCGACTAAATCTTGATTTACTTGAAGGAAAAAGAGAAGCTGCATTAATAAGGATGGTAGCATAAAAACAAGTCATGGAACGATACTAAAATCGAAAAGCACGTCTAAGATACTTCAAGATTGGGGACTTTTTACTCAAGAAAGTTTTTCAATCCACGAAGACGGCTAATACGGGAAAATTAGGCCCAACCTGAGAAGGACAATACAAGATTCATGGTATTGCGGAAAAGGAGCATACAAGCTGGAAACAATGGATGGTAAGATATTACCTTCACATTGGAATGCTATTCACTTGAAGAGGTACTATTTCTAAGGAGTACCCACGGGCAGGTATCCTCATTTTAAAATTTTGTTTTTGAATTGCTAAAATTTTACTAACGACTTTAGATGATATGAAAAAATCTAACCCGTACTAAATGATGAATCATGACCTACAAGGCACGTGAAATAGATTAAACTTTTCGGTCTAGGGTTACAACTATTTTGATAGAAATTGAGACGGGTTAAACAGTCTTCATCTATAATCGTACCTTCGAGTCCTGTATGTTTTCTTCCTTTACAGGAAAATGACCAAATAAGAGGATAATCAAGTGTTCGAGGCTTCATACTTCAAAGCTCACACACTTGGGGGACTATATAATATACATGGACATATGTATAAAGAAGGCAAAGAAAATTGAGAAATAATCAAAGTTCAAGTATGAAAAGTTTACACATTGAATGAATCAAGTGTAGATCAAAGCTATGAGATAAAAAGCCAAAGAAAAACCTATCATAGTTAGGTTAAAGGCAATATACATGTACTGAAATGGGTTATAAATAAAAACTTTTTATTTAATATATATGTATTGAAACCTTGTGTTTTATTTTCTTTTTTGAAAATCTGTTGTAAGGAAAACAATTACGAAAAAGTTATAGAAGTTATTCAAATACATATAAGATGTTATTTAAAGCTTGACAGAGTTCAAATAAAAACTTGTCAAAGTTATTTCAAGAAACATGTGTATTCCTATTTTTTTTGTCGTACATTATACTATTATGAAGTTGATACGTCTTCTTCATTAAGTGTCGAATATAAAAGGTCCCTCTTTTATAAAATTCATGATATTCATGAAGTTTAAGAAATAAAGCATTTTTGCAAAATAAAAATGCAAGTTATTCAGTAAGTCCTTAAAATATAGAGGCAAGAATAAACAAAAAAGAAATTCAAACAACAATGGAAAACTTTTTAATATTAAAAAAGTTTAGACTAAATATGAACTTAGTCATAAACCAAAAGTTATTTATACGAAGCACCCCAAAAAGGTCTGGGGACTTAACGTTTTCAACAAAACCCTTAAAAAGAACCAAGGGTTACAACCACATACCACCAAACAAAAAAAAACAAGGGAAGTCACATATCATAAAATTGTCACTAAGGAGTTGAAGAAGGAACTGAAGCAGGGTCATCAGCAACAACAGGCTCAACTTGACTTGAAGAAATTGGAGCACTCATCGTACCCATATCATCTTCAATATTCTCAGAAGTTTCAGCCACGGGAGAAGGAAAGTCTTGGATCTGCTGAGTCTTTTCGATGGTTTCTTTTATTTTAATACACTGTAGTAACCCCACAAATGAAGACTTTATCCTACTCTGATGTAGTCGACCTTGCTAGAAAGATTGAAAATAAGGGACGTGAAGAGCGTACAACTAGTGAATTACGTAAGAAGGCCAAGATAGGAGGAGTTTTCAATGGCGGTTTTGGTGAAAATAGAAGAGCAGAAAACCAGGGACAACAACAACAACAACAACAGGGTTCTCAGACAGGGACACACATGTCTTCACAGTCCACATACAGACCACATTACAGACAAGGTAATAGGGGACCATCATCTTCTGGACATCGTAATTCTGGGCAGATATATGCCACTACTCCAGCCTGCTAGACTTGTGGTAGATCACATTTGGGACAATGTCATTTTCTAACTGGAGAGTGCTTTCGGTGTGGCCAGTTGGGACATCACCTGAGGGATTGCCCTCAGCCTCCGAGAAATTTCAACCAGGCTTCTATTTAGTTAGCTGCACCGACTCAGACCACTCATAATACTCCAAGTGCTACAGGTACAGGAAATAGAGGTCGAGGTGCTGGAGACCGTGCTACTGTAAATCAAGGACAAGGGAATGCTGGTAGAGGTCAGGAGAGAGTTTTTGCATTTACTAGACAAGATGCTCAAGCCTCGAATGCAGTGGTTACAGGTATTCTTTCTGTCTGTTCATTTGATGCACTTGCATTGATTGATCTGAGATCTACTCATTCCTATGTGTCCTCGTACTTTGCTTTGAGATTTAATAGACAGCCTGAGCTATTGAATGATCCTTTTCTAGTTTCTACTCCTATCGGAGAGTCTCTATTAGCTGAATACGTGTATCGTGCTTGTCAGATTCTGGTTGAGGGTAGAGATACTTTAGCTGACCTTATTGTACTTGATATGATTAACTTTGACATGCTGATGGGAATGGATTGGTTATCTTCTTACTATGCTATAGTCGATTGTCATGCAAAGACAGTAAGTTTTGAGATACCAAATGAACCCAGTTTTATTCTAAGAGGGAGTCAGGTTCCAGAGACTTGCAAAATTGTATCTTTTATGAAATCTCAATGAATTCTGAAGAAATGTTGCTTGGGTCTCTTAGCTATTGTAAATGACATAAGAGAGGAGATAGTTAGTATGGAAAATGTACCCGTAGTGAGGGAATTTTCTAATGTATTTCCTGAGGAATTACCAGGATTGCCTCCAGTATGACAAATAGACTTTGGTATTGATTTGCTACTTGACACACAACCCATATCGATACCCCCATATCGAATGGTGCCGGCAGAGTTGAGGGAGCTAAATCAACAGTTACAAGATTTGTTAGTTAAGTGTTTTATTAGACCTAGTGTATCACTGTGGGGTGAATCAGTAGTGTTCGTAAGGAAGAAAGATGGATCCCTGAGAATGTGCATCTACTACAGCCAGTTGAACAAGATAACAATACGCAATAAATATCCTTTGCCCCGTATAGATGACATGTTTGATCAGTTACAAGGAGCTGCCCACTTTTCAAAGATTAACCTCCATTCTGGTTATCATCAACTTAGAATCAAAGGTGAAGATATTTCTAAGACTGCTTTTAGGACTCGATACGGGCACTATGAGTTTCTTGTGATGCCTTTCGGACTAACAAATGCTCCAGCTGCATTCATGGATTTAATTAATAGGGTGTTCAATCCGTTTCTGGATAGATTTGTAATAGTATTTATTGACGATATCCTAATATATTCTCGTAGCCAAGGAGAACACGAGAATCATATCAGGAGTGTGTTGCAGACATTGCGAGAACATCGGCTTTATGCTAAGTTCTCGAAGTGTGAATTATGGCTAGACTCGGTAGCATTTTCGGGGCATGTTGTATCCAAAGATGGAATTATGGTAGATCCTAAGAAGACTGAAGCTGTGCAGAAATGGCCCAGACCTACTTCTCCTACAGAGATTCGCAGCTTTTTAGGCTTAGCAGGCTATTACAGGCATTTTGTGCAGGATTTCTCCTGAATAGCGCCGCTAACCAAGCTAACACAGAAAAGTACAATGTTTCAGTGGACAGAGGAATGTGAGCAAAGCTATCAAAAACTCAAAACATGTTTGACAACTGAACCAATATTAGCCTTACCATCAGGTTCTAGAGGATTTACAGTATTCTGTGATGCCTCGAGGGTGGGATTAGGATGTGTTCTCATGCAAAATGGTCGTTTTATTGCTTATGCTTCGAGACAATTAAAAAGGCACGAGCAAAACTATCTTACACATGATTTGGAGATGGTTGCAATGGTATTTTCTCTAAAAATTTGGAGACATTACCTATACGACGAAATTTGTGAGATTTATACTTACCATAAAATTCTGAAGTATATCTTTCAGCAGAGAGATCTAAATCTTCGGCAGCGTCGTTGGATGGAACTACTCAAAGACTATGATTGTTCTATTTTGTATCATCCTGGAAAAGCCAATGTGGTGGCTGATGCATTGAGTAGAAAATCTGTGGGGAGTTTGGCACATATAGCCCCTGCAAAGAGATTATTGGCCAGAGATATTCAGAGACTAGAAGATACAGGTATCAGATTTAGTGTCGAAAATTCAGGGGTATTGTTGACCTGTGCTCAGGCTAAGTCTTCATTAGTTGAGCGCATTAAGGCCAATTAATATAAGGATGAACAATTATGCAAATATAGAGATGAGGCCTTAGCTGGTAAAAGCAAGGATATGATTGTTGAAAGTGATGGTGTTCTTCAAATGGGTGACAGGCTATGTGTAGCAGACGTAGATGGGTTAAGGCATGCTATTCTTAAAGAAGCTCACAACACTAAATACACTATACATCCTGGATCCACAAAAATGTACCATGACCTGAAGCAATTTTATTGGTGGGAAGGTATAAAGAAAGATGTTGCTAACTTTGTTTCCAGTTGTTTGACTTGTCAGCAGGTCAAGGCTGAGCATCAGCGACCCGCAAGACAACTACAACAAATTGAGATTCTAGAGTGGAAATAGGAAAGAATTACTATAGATTTTGTCACCGGGCTACCACGAACCCTTAGAGGTTATGACTCGGTATGGGTGATTGTAGACCGACTGACGAAATCAGTACACTTTTTGCCGGTAAAGACTACATATAGTGGAGTCAGGTATGCACAGATATTTATGAACGAAATTGTCCGACTTCACGGAGTTCCAGTATCCATCATCTCTGATAGAGGATCACAGTTCACTTCACGCTTTTGGAAATCTTTTCAAGAAGCATTGGGTACACGAGTAGATTTTAGTACTGCATTTCATCCACAGACAGATGGGCAGTCTGAATGTACTATACTGATCTTGGAGGATATGTTGAGAGCTTGCATTATTGAGTTTGGAGGCAGTTGGGATGCTTATCTACCATTAGCTTAATTTGCTTACAATAATAGCTTCCAATCCAGTATTCAAATGGCACCGTGCGAAGCATTGTATGGTAGAAGATGTCGTTCTCCTATCGGATGGTTTGAAGCTGGTGAGACTAATTTATTGGGACCCGACCTAGTACAAGAAGCTATGAACAAGGTCCAGTTGATCAGACAAAGATTGCTTACAGCTCAAAGTAGACAAAAGTCCTATGCCGATAAGAGAAGAAGAGATTTAGTGTTCACAATTGGGGACAAAGTGTTCCTACGAGTCTCCCCTATGAAAGATATGATGCGGTTTGGGAAAAGAGGCAAGTTGAGCCCCAAGTTTATAGGACCGTATGAGATACTAGACCGAGTGGGAGCGGTGGCTTATCGTTTGGCACTTCCTCCCGAGTTGACCTTTATTCATCCAGTGTTTCATGTCTCAATGCTAAGAAAATGTATATTAGACTCATCTCAGGATCTTGAAGCACCAACTATACCACTTGACGAGAAGTTGTCTTACGAGGAGGAGCCGGCGGCAATTATTGATAAACAAGTAAGAAAGCTACGGTCAAAAGAAATTGTGTTCGTTAAAATTTTATGGAGAAACCATACCGTTAAAGAAGCTACTTGGGAACTAGAAAAAGATAAGCAAGTGAAGTATCCCCATTTGTTTCAATCTACAGGTACGTATTTAAGTTAAATTCGGGGACCGAATTTCATAATGTGGGGAGAATATAATACCCTATATTTTAAAAGAGGGTGTATTGGCCTTTATAATAATAATAATAATAATAATAATAATAATAATAATTACAATAAAGTAACTACAAAAAAAACAAGAAAACAATGTAACAAAATAAATAAAACAAAAAAGGGGAAACGAAAGAAACAAAAAAAGGGCCGAAAGGCCCATTATACAAGCTGCCAACAAAGTGAAAAGGGTTAGAAGCAAATTGCTTCTGAAGGAAACGAAGCAGAATGAAAAAAATGCAAAAACGCGCACACAAAAAAAATGAACAGAGAAAGGAAAAGGGGGAAAAGAGAAGAAGAAGAAGAAGAAGAAGAAGAAGAAGAAGAAAGCTTTGGGCAAAGGCCTTAAGAAGAAGTGGGAGTTGAAATTGAAAGTATTAGAGCTCTCCTTCGACTCAAGAGGTTAACCTTCTTTCCCTCACCTGTTAAACCATTTCATCGCATCTATGCAATTTCATGTAGTACAAAAGGATTCAATATCAACTTTCTCTTATATATAAAGAAATATACAATTACTATGGAGATAATGAGGTTATAAAGGTTTGGTTTAAGCAATGATAGGTCTAATTTTAGAGGAATAAATTATACTAAATATTTTGAAATTGATAGAAGTATGGACTAGTTCTATAATTAAATATAAATACCTTTTTATTTACAAGATTTTTGGACTAATTTAAATTGCTCATAGCATGGGTAAATATAATTCCACCAATTCAAGATTCAAACATGAACCCTGATGATTTGGGTTTTCTAAAATAGCTATGAATTAGCCTAAATAAGGAAATTAACATGAGATTGATATTATGTAATTATAGATTGATTGGAGGAATTTGTACGAATTGCTCGAGGTGAAGCATTTGTTATTTCGGCACTAGTACTGTGAGTAGTAATCTTACCATAATTTGTGTTTTCATAACCTGTATGGTTTATATATGATTTTTGAAAATAAATGTATTACCGATGCTTTGAAATTGCATGGGGGAAAAGTCCTTTACTTGATATGATACCGAATAGTTTACTTGAGATGTTTACCGATTAATCAAAATATTGTCGTTGTTACTAGATATGTTTTACTGTTACTTGAGATGTTACAGTTATTTGAAGTATTCTAATTATTACTAGACATGTTTTACCATTACTTGAGACATGATTACTGTTATCGAAATAAAATTACAAGATTTTATAAGAAATGATATGCCCTTTATTATTTTGAAAATATTTTTGTATGAGTATTTACTATTTACAAAGAAAGAGTATAAATGGTAGGAGATTTTGAAGGATCCCGTAGCTAATGGCGGGTTTGTTAGACCTGGTACACCTTGTATTTATAAATTACCGATTACCGATTACAGATTACAGTTATAGCTCTCGCTAGTGGGAAGTTGAAGGGGATATAGAGAGATTGTAAACTTGTCTGGCTTGATTGTTTTCTTTCATGTGTATTTGATTGTTGATTCCATTATTACTTGCTACTCGTGTATGATTTGAGTTTGCTTTGGGCGAAGATTGTTTATACATACCAGTACAATTCAAATATACTGACGTCCCTTTTACCGGGGGCGCTACATTCGTGTTATGATTGTAGGTGGATCTATATCAGGTACCCTAGTTCACTGGCAGTAGCACTCCTTCATCTTTCATCAGCAGTATTGGTGAGCCCCTTTCTTCTCGGGGTTCTGCGTGGCTCATACCGCTTCTACTCCGGAGTCTTATTTTGGTTTTGTGTAAGGTATAGCCGGAGCCTTGTTACCGGCAAGTACTGTATTATCCTATTGTATCTTTTGAGGCTCCGTAGATAGTAAATGTGGGTTATGAACTTATGTAATTGTATGTCGGGTGATGTAGTTGTAAACTTCGTTGAGTAACCAACTATGTTGCGTATGTTTTGAAAAGGTGATATCAATTATATAATAGTTAGTTCCTTGATTAATGAGTAATGAAAATACGGGGAATCACGTGGAATAGGAAAGGCACCTAGGTCCGCTTGATTGGGGCTACCCGGTCGGGTGAAGGTCATGTCCCTCGGTTTGGGTCAGGACAAACTTGGTATCAGAGCCTAAGGTTTTTAAAAGAGTCATAGGATGTCTCGGAGCCGTACCTAGTAGAGCCCTTCTTATCGATGTGTTATCGACCACATCTATAAGTAGGGGGCTACACAGTCATTTAGGAAACTATCCTCTTATTTGTTTTTCCATATCGTGCGGTGAAGTGGAAAATGGAAGTATTTACGTCTAACTCGTGCTTTGTTAAAAATTTTTCAGAAATGGCACCTAAGAAGAAAGCTAGACTTGGCCTTGGGACCGACACCACCCCAAGTGTGGCCGTGAATCATGTACCTGATGTCGTGGGTGAGGGTGACTCCCCGGCCTTGAATCTGCCCGGCCCATCTATTCCAGATCCAAGCATTCCTGTTCCAGCTGTGGCAGAGGGTGCCACCATCCCTCCCGCCGATATTCCTGATTCAAATATAGTTCCAATTTCCTGTCTCGGGGTTTCTGTTGGGGACCTTAGAGGAGCCATCCACATGTTGACCCAGTTAGTGGCCCCCAGGCCTAGATATCTCATGATGCCCCTGTGTCCTCCAGCGGACAGGGTGATTCTGCCAGTTCTAGAGTCAACCAATTTTTGCGGTTAGCCCCTCCAGAGTTCTCAAGCACAGACCAAGAGTCCGATTTGCAGGATTTTCTTAATGAAATGTATAAGACCCTTCGAGTGATGAAGGCTACAGAAACGGAGGGGGTTGAGTTGGCTTCATACAGGTTGAGGGGAGCAATGCGTTCGTGGTTCGAGATGTGGGAGGACTCCCGTAGGGAGGGAAGACCTCCGGCTAGATGGGATAAGTTTGTAGATGCCTTTATGGACCACTTTTTGCCTGCCGAGACAATGGAAGCCCGTGCCACTGAGTTCGAGGTTATCAAGCAGGGCAGTATGAGTGTTTGGGAGTACCATATGGAGTTTGTGAGGTTGTCCAACTATGCTCCTCAGTTAGTGTCTACCATGGATGCTCGAGTTCGGCGTTTCACTCAGGGTATTAGTCCTTTGGTGGTGAATGAGGCTGCTACAGTGGCCTTACACTTAGATATGAATTATGGGAAGATTGTGGGATTCGCTCATGCCACGGAGGCTAGGAACTTGAAGATACGGGCGGAAAGGGAGAGTAACAGCAGGGCCCGGTTAGTGGGTCACTTAGGGAGATCAGCTCAGGGTAGAGGGTCATCTAGGCCATCCCAGTCATACGCTAAATCCTCAGCGAGCGCACCACCATCTGTGCACAGTTATCAGTAGAGCAGCCACATGTGACAAAGTTCAAATAGCAGGAAGCCCCATCAGTCCGGTCGCTCGGGAGGGAGATCATAGCGGCAAGGGAGGTCTCCATGCCCCATGTGTGGAAGATTCCATACAGAGACTTGTTATTTAGATATCCCGGTATGCTATAGATGTGGGACGAGAGGTCATATCCAGCAGGACTATCGTGCACCCAGTCAGGGCATGGGTAGGGGATTTTCTCAGTCATCTGGTTCTTCAGCTGCCACATCATCCATGCGTCCTCTAGCTCCAGCAGAGCATGGTCTAGGCATGGCCCAAAATTGGGTATTACTAAGACTAGACTTTCATTTAAATCTTTTTATTTGCTTTCTCTTCTTCTTTCTGTTTTTTTTTTATTTACTCTCTTTTTTTTAAAATTTTTTTTCTGATTTTATTAAATGCAAGGTTAATGTTAGGACCCAAATTTACTCTAAAATTATACTAATTAATTCCTAAATAAACTAATTCCTAATTTAAAATCAAACTAAGGCAAAATTAAAAATAGAAATGCAAAGAATCATTTTTGTTGTTTTTTTTATTTTTGTAGTATTGATTTTACTAATAGAAAATGCTAAAATCAAAACTTTGATGCTATTTTGTATTTTTTTGAATTATGTCAATTACAAAAGAAATGCACACACAATGATGCAAACAAAACACAAAATCATGCAATTAATTCCTAAAAAATCAAATAATAAAGAAAAAAAAATCCTAATTCTAAGGAATTTTATAGGAGTAATTTAAGCTGGCAAAAATCACTTCCTCACCGCTGCACCTCTTTGCTCGAAGACATGAAGGGTTTTCGAGCAAAGATAAATGAGCACCATGAAGGATTTTTGCCTGCTCGGCACTCCATGTGAAGCATTTTGAAAACCATCTGAACGAACCCTGCTTCATAGGTTGCCTACATATCCTTGGCTATAAAGGAATCATTTCAGTGTTGTTCTGGAAGGTTTGGTAGTGATTTCACTGCTGTTGCTGCTGCTACTGCTTGCTGACCTCCTTATTACACCAAAAAGGAAAATCCAAGCTAAGCTAGCTATGCCTATCAACTATGAGTTACAAGATTCCTATCTATAATTCTCTTGAAACTAGATCTTGAGTCTTAGCTGATTTTGCTGTGAACTCCGATCTGAATCTTGATGCTCGCAAGTTGTAGGTGTTTACTTCTTCATGAAGCATTGGGTCAAAATAGGATCGGCAGAGCTTGTGACTTCAATCAGATTTTGAGCATTCCGCACCTTTGCTTTCTTCACATTTGAGTTCATTTTCTTTTGTTCTTTTCTTATTTTCTTGATTCTAGATTGAGACTTATTCCATTGGTCATCTCGCACCTTATGTCTTGAGGTCGTCCTGCTTAAGATACTAGAACAGACAAACAAATGAAATTTTCTGCCCCAGTTTTCACTAGGAAAATTTCGTGAGTTAGTTGTGAAACATATCTAAGCAGTCAAATCAGGATTGTGTACCCTTGTGGATGGATCCAGGTTATGCTGGAAAATGAAAAGGGTCTTGGGTTATGCCGGGATGAAAATAAAAAAGCTCCTTGGGTTATGCCAGGGAGATGGAAAGAAAAAAGCTCCTTGGTTATGCCAGGGAGATCCTCGATTTTTTGACCGGAATTTGGAAAGAAAAAGCTCCTTGGGTTATGCTAGGGAGATCCTCGGTTTTTTGGCCGGGATTTGGAAAGAAAAAGCTCCTTGGGTTATGCCAGGGAGATCATCAATTTTTTGGCTGGGATTTGGAAAGAAAAAGCTCCTTGGGTTATTCCAGGGAGATCCTCGATTTTTTTGCCGGGATTTGGAAAGAAAAAGCTCCTTGGGTTATGCCAGAGAGATCCTCGGATTTTTGGCCGAGATTTAGAAAGAAAAAGCTCCTTGGATTATGCCAGGGAGATCCTCGGTTTTTTGGCCGGGATTTGGAAAGAAAAAGCTCCTTGGGTTATGCCAGGGAGATCCTCGATTTTTTGGCCGGGATTTGGAAAGAAAAAAGCTCCCTGGGTTATGCTAGGGAGATCCTCGGGTTATGCCGGGATATTTAAGGAATGGGATCCTATGCTACCATGATTTGTATAATTTGGGGATATTCATTTCCATTTATTTTCTTCTTTATTTTTCTTTTGTTTTCCTTTTTATATGTATTCCTTTTTATTTAGCAAAACGCATGAAAGAATTTGGGGAGAAACTTCCTGTTTGGTTGTTTTCCTGTTGCAAAGCAATTTCAGCGTTTGCACATTTCATTTCTTTTTTTTTGGATTGCACCTGCTTCTTGCATGGTTGCTTTGAATTAGACCTGTTTTCAACAAAGAACAATTTGTTAGTTTGAAACGGTGGTTGGTTTTGTGGCCTTGATCATCCCAATTGCTTGATCCCGGCCCCTTTTCCATTGATAACTTTTCCGCTTGCTGGCTTTGAGGGTGAATCTCTTTTAAACCGACAAGATTCAACTTTTAGGACTTCAAGATGACTCGTCGGTGTGGGCTCTGGCCTTTTCACTTTATTCTGCCCTTAGGACATTTGCCTTTTACTTTCTTTCTTTTCAAATGTCTTTACTTTGAAAAAATCGACCACCATGATCAGTCGGGATCGGACTAACACACCCGTTGAGGCTGGGTACTTTCTTTGGCTTTCTCCAAGTGGAGCCCTATAGAAACAATCCTGCCACTGTTTCTTTCCAATTGTCATGGAATCAGGGTTAAGCCGAAAGGGATTCAAGGAAGAAGTATACAAAAGGCAAGCATATGAGTTTAAAGAGAAGCGTCCCTTTCGGGGGAAAAGAAGAAGGACTTATCTGGGGTGCATGCTGGCTTCAAATGAACATGACATGCTTTTTGGACTGGACGCCTGATCCACACAAGCTTTCCAACTTCTTGTGAACCCATTGATTCGCATTTCACAACCAGGGGACATTGTCAGGACTCTTTAAGTGATAAGGTGTCTTCTTTTCGGCCGACAACGCCCTTTGTGGGTTTTCGACAGTCGACCTCTCTCATTTCTCTTCTCACCGTCGCCCGATAGTTCTTTTTGCGAGTTTTCACTAATCGGATTCTCTCATTTCATTTTCTCTAATCACCATCACCTTATGGTGCCCAAAGGTTTTCATCGATAAGACCCTCTCATTTTATTTCTCTCAATTTGAATTGTATCAGATTCCAACAATGACGTTTTCCACTTCCCTGCCTTTGCCAATTGATCGGAAAGACTTGGACAAGGTCTTTGGGGTAAAAAGAATTTTGGGCGGAACTACAACTTTGAAACCATTTCGGCGGAGTCATGGCCGAACCATTATATCATCTGCCCAGTTTCAAATTTTGGAGAAATTGGGATTTTTGTTTTGGTGTGACTGAACCTCAGGGAGAGGCTGCCTACGTATCCTTTTGGAATCAAGTCAAACGTAGTTCAGAGAAATAATTTTTATTTTTGTTTTTGTTTTGTTTTTTTTGTTTTGTTTTGTTTTCATTATTTTTCTTTCACCATATTTTCTTTTTCTTTTTATTCTCTTTTTATCTTTTTTTTCGATAATATTTCCGGGTTCCAAACAGGGTAGCCAAAGAAGAGTCACTGGCTCAGGTGGGTTTGCGAAGGGTCGATAGTGTTTGGATAGCGAGAAGAAAAGCCTTCGTCATCTCAATTGCACAAAAACCAACACCGCGGAGAGCCTAGACATAGTACCTTTTTAATGCATCTGCATTGACAGTTGTTTCAGGATCATTTCCTTCAATGTGTCCCAGATACAGTGCTCCTCTTGGCAATATTTTTCGGATGATGTATGGACCCTTCCAATTAGGAGCAAACTTTCCTATTGCTTCCTGGTGATGAGGGAGAATGCGTCTGAACACGATTTTCCCCCCTTCAAAATTCCCGGGATGCACTTTCTTGTTATAGGCGCGGGACATTCTTTGTTGGTACAAGTGCCCGGATGTGCCCTGAGTACAACACGCTCTTTTGTTGTAAAGTATGGACATTTCCAATCCATAAACCAATTTCCCTTCAATTGTTCCAATTCTTTGTTTTATTTCCTCAAGGTTACCTTCTTTGCATTTCAACTCTTGATTCATTATTTCAAAATCTGATAGCGTTTAGGGATCTAGGCATGAAGTCCGCAAGCATGTCATGTAATTTAAAGCTGCATTACTATAACTGAAAAGAGAAATGAAGAAGAAGAATAACAAAATCAAAAAGAATAAAGAGAAAATGGACGATGAAATATTGATTTCATTTCGTGGAATTTGGAAAGATAACATGGTTTATATTTAGGAATTTTAAAGACAAGACTAAAGAAAACATCCGAGTTACACCCTGAATGTCACGACCCGGATTCCAGCCATCTGGATCGTGATGGCGCCTACTCGTGGTAGCTAGGTCAGCCAACTTATCTACCTTTTTCATTAACAAAAACCATTATGTTGAAAATTTATAGCATCAATAATAATAGTAATAATAACTTCGGAAGTCTAATTTATAAGTCTAAAAAAAATACGGAGCAGTCAACAATAACCTCTACCCAAGATATGGTGTCACATACTCACGAACTACTAAGAATATACTAAATACAAGGGTCTGAAAGAAACATATAAGTTGTCTATCTCGAAAACAATGAGGCAACAGTCTAAAAAGGAACATAAAGAAGAGACGCCGGGCCTGCGGACGCCTACAAGGTTACCGCAGTCTCGTGATAATGAAATCCTGCTCTCGTACTAATGTTGTTGCTGCTGCTCCTCAAAACCTGGACCTATGAAAAAATGCACAGAAGCGTAGTATCAGCACAACCGACACCATGTGCTCGTAAGTGTATAGCCTAACCCCGGCGAAGTAGTGTCGAGGCTAGACTAGACACCACATAAACCTGTGCAGCTATAAATATACAACGGAATATCGATACAAGGAAATTAACAACATAGGAAGGGAAACATGTTATGGTGAGATACAATATTAACAACAATCCCAGGTAACAAAATTAAAACAGCTTAGATTCACAATGAACATGGAATCAACACTCAATACAAATCCATGGTATCAATAACTGTTGCGGCATGCAACCCGCTCCACAAATATCACTGTTGCGGCGTGCAACCCGCTCGACAAATATCACTGTTGCGGCGTGCAACCCGACCCATACCATTTATCAGGTATCATTGTTGCGGCGCGCAACCCGACCCTCATATATCATTATTGCGGCGCGCAACCCGATCCTCAATATTATTATTGTGGCGTGCAACCCCCTCCTCAAAATCATTTAACAGTCTGACTCCTCAAATAAATGTCACAATTAAGGGACATAACAATAAGCAAACATTTGACAAAAATCCCGGCAAGGGAGAGAAACCAACAAGTTCAACCAAACATCCCGGCAAGGGAATAATCAACACGCTTTCTCTTTTTCTTACTTCTCTTATCTTATAATTCACTCTACCATTTTGAGCCAACGCTCCAAAGAATCAAGTTATTTCGTATACTTTCAATATTCGTATCACAACTCGATCCAACGCTCCTAGGAATCAAATGATCCTATCACCGTTCACATGTTATTCAAAACATATAGAAATTGTCCAATAGATATGATGTTCACAACCAATTCATGATAATCACATTATAAGGACTCACGGTCGTGCTAGACACCAATGTATAGATACTCGTCATCATGCCTATACATCGTACTCGATCACATAGCAATTAGCAACAAGACTCAACTCCTATTCCCTCAAGCTAGGGTTAAACCAAACACTTACCTCAAAGCCTTGAAATCCACTTAATCCTCAATTATTGCTTTACCTCGCGGTTCCACCTCCAATTTGCTCAAATATAATCACAAATTGTTCAATTACAATAATAAACACTATATGAATCGAGTTGAATGCATAAAAATGATTTTCCCAAATTTTTCCCAAATATTCCAAAAATGCCCCTGGGCCCACGTGGTCAAAACTCGAGGTTCGAACGAAAACCCGATTACCCATTCCCCCACGAACTCGAATATGTAATTTGTTTTGAAATCGAACCTCAAACCAAGGTCCAACTCCCCAATTTATAGAAAACCTAGGTTCTACCCAAAAATCCCAATTTGACCCATGAAAATCCTTGATTTCAAGTGGAAAACATGTTTAATGATGTTAAAGATTGAAAAAATCGAGTAAAAATCAACTTACAAGTGATTTGGGATGAATTTTGCTCTTGAAAAATCGCCTATGGTGTTTGGGTTTTGAAAGAATGGTGAAAAGTGATGAATTTTCGACTAAGTATAAAAATTGTTGGGTTGCGGATATAGGAATTGCGAACCTTGGTTCTCAATTGCGAAAAAAAGGGGCTTGGGAATTGCGATATTTTGGTTTGCATTTGCGAACACTGGGCCTGGGTGCGGACTTCGCATTTGCGAAGCCTTGATCGCATTTGCGATCTGGTCCCCTCTGCTTTTGCGCACAATTTGATCGCATTTGTGATCTGGCCCAGATTTCCCTTATTTCGCATTTGTGATGGTGTGTTCGAATTTGCGAGTCTCGCATTTGCGAGAAATTCACCGCAAATGAGAAGATACCAGTACCGAGGAATACCAGCTTTTTCAAATATGAGAAATGCAATCCGATGCCTATCCAAAACTCATCTGAGCCCTCGGGGCTCCAAACCAAACATGCAAACAACCTCAAAAACACCCTACGGATTTGCTCGCGTGATCAAATTGCCAAAATAACATCATTTACATAGAATCAAGCCTCAAAAATCATATTTTTTCTTCTAAACTTCATAAACTTTCAAACTTGGAACTTATAGTCTGAAACACCTCAAACAACGTCCGATTTCGACCAAACTTCACAGAAAGCGCTTAAACAATATATAAGACTTGTACCGGGCATCGGAACCAAAATACGAGCCCGATACCACAGTCCTTTAATAAATTTTCATTTGCATTTTCCTTAATAATTTTAGAAAAACAATTTCACAGAAAAATTCATATCTCGGGCTCTAGACCTCCGAATTCGACTCCTGGCACATGCCCGAGTCCCATATTTTTCTACAGACCTTCCGGGACCGTCCAATCTCAGGTCCGGGTCCGTTTAACAAAAATGTTGACCCAAGTCAACTATAATCATATTAATATCAAAATCCTTCAATTTTTTCACAAAATTCACATATTTCAACATAAAATCTTTCTGGCTACTCGCCCGGACTGCGCACGCAAATCGAGGCAGGTAAAAAGGAGGCTTTCAAGGACTCAGAAGCACGGAATGAGTGAGGAATCAAGTGATGACCCTTTGGGTCGTCACATCCTCCACTTCTAAAACAACCGTTCGTCCTCGAACGGACAAAAGAAAGAAGTACCTGAGTCAGGAAATAGATATGGATAGCGGCTCCCAATATCAGACTCGGACTCCCAGGTCGAGGCCTCAGTTGGCTGACCTCTCCACTGAACACGAACAGAGGGAAAGCTCCTAGATCTCAACTGACGAACCTGCTGGTCTAGAATAGCTACCGGCTCCTCCTCATAAGATAAATCCTTGTCCAACTGGACAGTGCTGAAGTCTAACACATGTATAGGATTACCGTGATACCTCAGAAGCATAGATACATGAAAAACTGGATGCACGGCTGATAGGCTAGGTGGCAATGCAAATCTATAAGCCACCTCTCCCACTAGATCAAGAATCTCAAACGGAACAATGTACCTAGGGCTAAGCTTGCCCTTCTTTCCGAACCTCATCACGCCCTTCATAGGCGACACCCGGAGCAATACCCACTCACCAACCATAAAATCTACATCTCGGACCTTACAGTCTGCAAAACACTTCTGCCTAGACTGAGCTGAACGAAGCCTCTCCTGAATGATCTTGACCTTATCTAAGGCCTCCTGAACTAAGTCTGTACCCAATAACCGAGCCTCTCCCGGCTCAAACCATCCGACTAGAGTCCGACATTTCCCACCATACAACACCTAATATGGAGCCATCTGAATGCTGGACTAATAGCTATTGTTGTAGGCGAACTCTGCTAAAGGTAAAAACTGGTCCCACGAGCCTCCAAAATCAATGACACAAGATTAGAGCATATCCTCCAAAATCTGTATTGTCCGCTCAGACTAACCGTCCGTCTGAGGATGGAATGTTGTGCTCAACTGGACCTGGGTGCCTAACTCTTGCTGAACCGCTCTCTAAAAGCACGAGGTAAACTGCGTACCCCAATCCAAAATGATGGATACCGGCACACCATGAAGGCGGACAATCTCCCTGATATAAATCTCAGCTAACCTCTCAGATGAATGGGAGACTTCCACTGGAATGAAATGCGCTGACTTGGTCAGCCTATCCACAATGACCCAAATAGCATCAAACTTCTTCCGAGTCAACGGAAGTCCAGTAATGAAATCCATGGTAATCCTCTCCCACTTCCACTCGGGAAGCTCAATCCTCTGAAACAAACTACCAGGTCTCTTATGCTCATACTTGACCTGCTGACAGTTCAAACACCGAGCCATATACGCAACAATATATTTCTTCATCCTACGCCACCAATAATGCTGCCGTAAGTCCTGATACATCTTCTCGGCGCCCGGGTGAATAGAATACCGAGAACTATGGGCCTCCGCTAAGATCAACTCCCGAATCCCATCAACATTAGGCACACAAACTCGCCCCTGCAATCTCAAAACACCATCATCATCTAAGGTCACCTTCGTGGCACCTCCACGCTATACCGTGTCTCTCAGGACACACAAATGCGAATCATCAAACTGCCGATCACGGATATGCTCCAATAGAGAAGAACGCGCGACCTTGCAGGCCAATACTCTGCTGGGCTCAGAAATGTCTAATCTCACAAATCGATCGTACAAGGCTTGAATATCTAACGCAAGCAGCCTCTGGCTGACCGAGATATAGGCAAGACTACCCATGCTGGCAGACTTCCTACTCAATGCATCGGCCACCACACTGGCCTTGCCCGGGTGATATAAGATAGTAACATCATAATCTTTCAACAACTCTAACCACCTCCCCTGCCTCACATTCAAATCCTTCTGCTTGAACAAGTACCGAAGGCTCTTGTGATCCGTGTACACCTGACACGTCACACCATATAGATAATGCCTCCAAATATTCAAAGCATGAACAACCACTGCCAACTCTAAGTCACGAAACAGATAATTCTTCTCATGGATCTTCAATTGTCTCGAAGCATAGGTAATAACTTTGCCATCCTGCATCAATACTGCTCCAAGCCCAATACGGGAAGCATCACAATAGACTGTGTAAGGCGTTGAACCAGTAGGCAAAACCAATACCGGTGTCGTAGTCAGAGTTGTCTTGAGCTTCTAAAAGCTCGCCTCACACTCATCTGACCACCTGAACTGGGCACCCTTCTGGGTCAATCTGGTCATCGGGGCTGCAATAGATGAAAATCCTTCTATGAACCGATGGTAATAACCTGCTAGCCCCAAGAAACTCCGAATCTCGGTCACTGAAGCTGGTCGAGGAAAATTCTTGGCTTCCTCAATCTTCTTTGGGTCCACCTGAATACCCTCTGCTGTTACAATATGACCTAGAAATGCGACCGAACTCAACCAGAATTCGCACTTTGAAAACTTAGCATATAACTGACTATCCTTCAAAGTCTGGAGAACCACTCTAAGGTGCTGCTCGTGCTCTTCCCGGCCGCGGGAGTATACCAGAATATCATCTATAAAGACTATCACAAACAAGTCTAGATAAGGCCTGAACACTCGGTTCATCAACTCCATAAATGCTGCTGGGGCATTGGTCAACCCAAACGACATGACTAAAAACTCGTAGTGCCTATGTCGAGTGTGGAATGCTGTCTTAGGGACATCAGACGCCCTAATCCTCAGCTGATGGTAGCCAGATCTCAAGTCTATCTTTGAGAACACCCTTGCTCCCTGAAGCTGGTCAAACAAATCATCAATCCTCGGCAGTGGATATTTGTTCTTTATCGTTACCTTTTTCAACTGCTGGTAATCAATAGACATCCGCATCGAACCATCCTTATTCTTTACAAATAACACCGGCGCACCCCAAGGAGAAATACCAGGCCTGATAAAACCCCTTCTCTAGTTAATCCTGCAACTGGTCCTTTAACTCCTTTAACTCTGGCGGGGCCATGCGAAACGACGGAACAGAAATGGGCTGCGTGCCCGGAACCAGATCAATATAGAAATCAATATCCCTATTGGGCGGCATACCCAGTAGGTCTGAAGGGAAAACCTCGGGAAACTCCCGAACAACAGGAACCGAGTCAATAGAAAGAACCTCTACACTGGTGTCGCGAACATATGCCAGATAAGCTAAAAACCCCTTCTCGACCAAGCATCGAGCCTTAACATAGGAAATAACACTGCGAGTGGCATGACATGATGTCCCTCTCCACTCTAGTCAGGGCAATTCTGGCAAGGCCAAGGTCACCGTCTTGGCGTGGCAATCTAAGATGGCATGATATGGGTACAACCAATCCATCCCCAATATAACGCCAAAATCCACTATATCTAATAGCAGTAGATCAATACGGGTCTCAAGACCCTCAAACACCACCACACAGGAACGATGCACTCGGTCGACTACCATGGAGTCACCCACCGGTGTAGACACATAAACAGGAATGTCCAAAGCATAACTAGACATAGCCAGCCATGGTGAAAAATAGGAAGACACATATGAATATGTAGACCCAGGGTCAAATAGCACTGACGTATCTCTATCACAAACCAGAATAGTACCTGTAATAACACCATCTGACGCCTCCGCCTCTAGCCTGGCTAGCAAAGCATAAAACCGGGGCTCAGCCCCACCTCCCCGAACCATGTCTCTAGGACGATCGGCCACCGGCTGACCCCTACCTCTGGCGCTACGGCCTCCACCTCTACGGTCCTGACCTCCACCTCTATGATCCCTACCCCCGCCCCTGGCTGGATAGACAGGCTGTGGGTCAACTGGTGCCTGAATCATGGGTCGAGAACCCTGCTGCTGTGACTGTGTACCCCTCAATCTCGGGTACACTCTCCTGATATGACCATACTCACCACACTCATAACATCCCCCTGTACGATGAGATTGGCCTTGACGGCCCAAATGACCTCCACGAACACTCTGAAGTGGTTGTGCACTGATGGGCTGCTGATCAGAATACTGCCCACGAAAACCACGATCACCTGAGACACCCTGTGAAGCCTGGAGGGCTGATTGAAAAGGATTGGAAGACTGGCCCCTATCATAAGAATCCCTGCCTCCAGATAAGGCACCACTGAATCGAACTGAGTGACGGGGCCTCTTGTCTGCCCTATAACCACCCCCTATGGCAGAACCATCTTGATCCTCCGGGCCATATTGGCCGCCTTCTGAAAAGTAATGTCACTACCTGCCTCTCTGGCCATCTGAAGACGAATAGGCTAGATCAAACTATCAATAAATCTCCTCAACCTCTCCCTATCAGTGGGGAGTATGACGAGGGCATGGCGAGCTAAATCGATAAACCGGGTCTCATACTGCGTGACCATCACAGACCCCTGATGGAGGCGCTCAAACTGCCTCCAATAAGCATCCCACTGAATAACGGGAAGAAACTACTCTTCGAACAAGTCCGAGAACTGATCCCAAGTCAAAGGCCGCGACCCTGCTGGTCTGGCTGAACAGTAATCCCTCCACCAAGTCTTGGCAGATCCAGATAAACGAAAAGCCGCAAAATCAACTCCATTGGACTACACAATGCCCATGCTTCGAAGAACCTCGTGGCAGCTACATAGGAAATCCCGGGGGTCCTCAGAAGAAGCTCTGCTGAATGAAGCAGTGAAGAGCTTGGTGAATCTGTCCAACCTCCCTAAAGCATCTGCGGACATAGCCGCTCCATCATCGGTTCATGCAACTACCCCCCGCTGAACGTTCGCAGATATCTGAACCAATGGAACCTGAGTCTGGGGAGCTACCTGCTCCGGAGTACGTGCAGCAGGAGTTTGGGCTCCTCCTCCAGCCTGGAAAGTGGCTGGTGTTGCAGGAAGCAATCCTGCTCGGGTGACACTCTCCATGAGGCCAACCAATTGGACCAAGGCATCCTGAAGAATTGGGGTAGCAATAAACCCCTCTGGGACCTGAGCTGGGCCCACCAGAACTATTTGGGCTGGGGCTGGAACCTCCTCATCAAGGCCAACCTAAGAGTCTGCCACTGGTGTTGCTGCTGGTGACTGGGCCCTACCCCTACCTCGACCCCTAGCGTGGCCACGTCCTCTGCCCCTAGCAGGAGCTGCCTGGGGCTCAAACTGCTGATCGGTAGATGAGGAAGCGCGTGTTCTCGCCATCTACGAAAGAACAGAATAGAAATTCAATTAGCATTTGAGAAACCAAATCGCACGACAAGAAAGAACAAATGAGAGATTTTTCCTAACTCAATAGACTCTGGGAAACAAGTACAGACGTCTCCGCACCTAACCCTCAGACTCTACTAAGTTTGTCCGTGAGTTGTGAGACCTATGTAACCTAGTACTCTGATACCAACTTATCACGACGAGGATTTCCCGCCATCGGGATCGTGATGGAGCCTACTCGTGGTAGCTAGGCCAGCCAACTTATCTACCTTTTTCATTAACAAAAACCATTTTGTTGACAATCTATAGCATCAATAATAATAGTAATAATAACTGCGAAAGTCTAATTTATAAGTCTGAAACAAATATGGAGTAGTCAACAATAACCTCTACCCAAGATTTGGTGTCACATACTCACGAACTACTAAGAATATACTAAATACAAGGGTCTGAAAGAAACATAAAAGTTGTCTATATCGAAAACAATGAGGCAACAGTCTAAAAAGGAACATAAAGAAGAGACGCTGGGCCTGCGACGCCTGCAAGGCTACCTCAGTCTCGTGATAATGAAATCGTGCTCTCGTACTAATGCTGCTGCTGCTGCTCCTCAAAACCTGGACCTGTGCAAAAATGCACAGAAGCGTAGTATCAGCACAACCGACCCCATGTACTGGTAAGTGTCTAGCTTAACCCCGGCGAAGTAGTGACGAGGCTAGAATGGAGACCACATAAACCAGTGCAGTTATAAATATACAACAGAATATCGATACAAGGCAATTAACAACATAGGAAGGGAAACATGTCATGGGGAGATACAATATTAACAGCAATCCCAAGTAACAAAATTAAAACAGCTTAGATTCACAATGAACAAGGAATCAACACTCAATACAAACACATGGTATCAATAACTATTGCGGCGTACAACCCGCTCCACAAATATCACTATTGCGGTGTGCAACCCGCTCCACAAATATCACTGTTGCGGCGTGCAACCCGACCCTCAAATATTATTGTTGCGGCACCCAACATCATCCTCAATATTATTTTTGCAGCGTGCATCCCACTCCTCAATATCATTTAACAGTCTGACTCCTCAAACAACAGTCACAATTAAAGGACATAACAATAAGCAAACATTTGACAAAAATCACGGCAAGGGAGACAAACCAACAAGTTCAACCAAACGTCCCGGCAAGGGAATAATCAATATGCTTTCTCTTTTTCTTACTTTTCTTATCTTATAATTCACAACCAAACGTCCCAGCAAGGGAATAATCAACACGCTTTCTCTTTTTCTTACTTCTCTTATCTTATAATTCACTCTACCATTTTGAGCCACTGCTCCAAAGATTCAAGTTATTTCGTATACTTTCAATATTCGTATCACAACTCGAGCCAATGCTCATAGGAATCAAATGATCCTATCACCGTTCACATGTTATTCACAACATATAGAAATTCTCCAATAGATATGAAGTTCACAACCAATTCATGATAATTACATTATAAGGACTCACGGCCGTGCTAGACACCAATGTATAGATACTCGTCACATCAATTTGTCACAACCCGGATTTCCTACCATCGGGATCGGGATGGCGCCTACTCGTGGTAGCTAGGCCAACCAACTTATCTACCTTTTTCATTAACAAAAACCATTTTGTTGACAATTTATAGCATCAATAGTAATAGTAATAATAACTGCGGAAGCCTAATTTATAAGTCTCAAACAAATACGGAGTAGTCAACAATAACATCTACCCAAGATTTTGTGTCACATACTCACGAACTACTAAGAATATACTAAATACAAAGGTATGAAAGAAACATATAAGTTGTCTGTCTCGAAAATAATAAGACAACAGTCTAAAAAGGAACATAAAGAAGAGACACAGGGCCTGCGAACACCTGCAAGGCTACCTCAGTCTCGTGATAATGAAATCCTGCTCTCGTACTAATATTGTTGCTGCTGCTGTTCCTCAAAACCTGGACCTGTGCAAAAATGCATAGAAGCGTAGTATCAGCACAACCGACCCCATGTGCTGGTAAGTGTCTAGCCTAACCCCGACGAAGTAGTGACGAGGCTAGACTGGACACCACATAAACCTTTGTAGTTATAAATATACAATGGAATATCGATACAAGGCAATTAACAACATGGGAAGGGAAACATGTTATGGGGAGATACAATATTAACAGCAATCCCAGGTAACAAAATTAAAACAGCTTAGATTCATAATGAACAAGGAATCAACACTCAATACAAACACATGGTATCAATAACTGTTGCGGCGTGCAACCCGCTCCACAAATATCACTGTTGCGGCATGCAACCTGCTCCACAAATATCATTATTACGGCGTGCAACCCGACCCATACCATTTATCAGGTATCACTGTTGCGGCGCGCAACCTGACCCTCATATATCATTATTGCGATGCGCAACCCGATCCTCAATATTATTGTTGCGGCGTGCAACCCCCTCCTCAATATCATTTAACAGTCTGAATCCTCATACAACAGTCACAATTAAGGGACATAACAATAAGAAAACATTTGACAAAAATCCCGGCAAGGGAGAGAAACCAACAAGTTCAACCAAGCGTCCTGGCAAGGGAATAATCAACACGCTTTCCCTTTTTCTTACTTCTCTTATCTTATAATTCACTATACCATTTTGAGCCAACGCTCCAAATAATCAAGTTATTTCGTATACTTTCAATATTCGTATCACAACTCAAGCCAATGCTCCTAGGAATCAAATGATCCTATCACCGTTCACATATTATTCACAACATATAGAAATTATCCAATAGATATGAAGTTCACAACCAATTCATGATAATCACATTATTAGGACTCACGGTCGTGCTAGACACCAATGTATAGATACTCGTCACCATGCCAATATATCATACTCGATCACATTGCAATTAGCAACAAGACTCAACTCCTATTCCCTCAAGCTAGGGTTAAACCAAACACTTACCTCAAAGCCTTGAAATCCACTTAATCCTCAACTATCGCTTTACCTCGCAATTCCACCTCTAATTCGCTCGAATCTAATCACAATTTGTTCAATTACTTTAATAAACACTATATGAATCGATTTGAATGCATAAAAATGATTTTCCCAAGTTTTCCCAAAAATTCCAAAAATGCCCTCAGGCCCACCTGGTCAAAACCCGAGGTTCGAACCAAAACCCGATTACCCATTTCCCACAAACTCGAATATGTAATTTGTTTTGAAATCGGACCTCAAACCGAGGTCCAACTCCCCAATTTATAGAAAACCTAGGTTCTACCCAAAAATCCCAATTTCACCGATGAAAATCCTTGATTTCAAGTGGAAAACATGTTTAATGATGTTAAAGACTGAAATAATCGAGTAAAAATCAATTTACAAGTGATTTGGGATGAATTTTGCTCTTGAAAAATCGCCTATGATGTTTGGGTTTCGAAAGAATGGTGAAAAGTGATGAAATTTCGACTAAGTATAAAAATTGCTGGGCTGCGGATATGGCAATTGCGAACCTTGGTTCACAATTGCGATAAACACAGGATTGGTAATTGCGATATTTTAGTTCGCATTTGTGAACACTGGGTCTGGGTGCGGACTTCGCATTTGCGAAGCCTTGATCGCATTTGCGATCTGGTCCCCTCCGCTTTTGCGCAAAATTTGATCGCATTTGCGATCTGGCCCAGATGTCCCTTATTTCGCATTTGCAATGGTATGTTCGCATTTGCGAGTCTCGCATTTGCGAGAAATTCTTCGCAAATGCGAAGATACCAAAACTGAGGAATACCAGCTTTTTCAAATATGAGAAATGCAATCCGATGCCTATCCAAAACTTACCCGAGCCCTCGGGGCTCCAAACCAAACATGCACACAACCTCAAAAACATCCTACGGACTTTCTCGCACGATCAAATCGCCAAAATAACATCATTTACATAAAATCAAGCCTCAAAACTCGTGATTTTTCTTCTAAACTTCATAAACTTTCAAACTTGGAACTTATAGTCCGAAACACGTCAAACGACATCCGATTTCGACCAAACTTCACAGAAAGCGCTTAAATAATATATAAGACTTGTACCGGGCGTCGGAACCAAAATATGAGACTGATACCATAGTCCTTTAATAAATTTTCATTTCTATTTTTCTTAATAATTTTAGAAAAATAATTTCACGGAAAAATTCATATCTCGGGATCTAGACATCCGAATTCGACTCCACGCACATGCCCGAGTCCCATATTTTTCTATGGACCTTTCGGGATCGTCCAATATCGGGTCCAGGTTCGTTTACCAAAAATGTTGACCAAAGTCAACTATAATCATATTAATATCAAAATCCTTCAAATTTTTCACAGAATTCACATATTTCAACATAAAAGCTTTCTGGCTACGCCCTCGGACTGCGCATGCAAATCGAGGCAAGTAAAAAGGAGGTTTTCAAGGCCTCGGAGGCACGGAACGAGTGAGGAATCAGGTGTTGACCCTTTGGGTCGTCACACTGAAATAACTCGAGATGCAGAAAAAGTGGTAGGACGGGTCTACTGGGACTCCCACCTGATCAAGAATGGTGTAGCTTTCCAATTTTGAAGCTTGGCACTTGGTCCCATGTATAACACCTCAGCGGTGCTAGTTCCCTCTCTCGGCTGGACCATGGGGGTTTCGTAGAGCATTTTCCTCGTTGCCCCACGTATTTCCACACTTTCTTCAGCCGTGAAAACCTTATCATCTTCCTCTTTGCTATACTTAGGCTTGACAAAAGTTTCATACAAATATACCACCTCATAATCGACCATTTTCATTTTTTGAAAGAACACTTCGGCTTCCTCAGCACTCACAGGCTTCTTAGGTGGGAAACGCCTTCTGGTGGCATTGTTTACCTCCTCTACATTTGAATATGTCTCAACAGGGGGGTTTTCTAGCAGCTCTCCCAAGATTTCTTTACTCTTGTACGTAACCACTATCTGATGATAATTCTATGGTACCGCAACAGGGCTCGTCATAGGCTTATGTTGTACACGTCCAATAACCACTGGCTCGCTCAGCCGAGGTTGTTTGATTGTCCCACGCACCACATAGGCTTGTTTGGGTCCGTACATTTGTGTTCCTTTTTTCAAGTCAATTTTCTTTTCTGGTTCTGTCTCGATGATTTTGCTCTTCTTTTCCCCTTCCTCTTGCTTCGAGGCCACCTTTGGCTTCTTTTCCGCATCAGCGATAGCAATTATAGCTTTTAAGGTTGGAACAAACTCCCTATCTTCGCAAATCATCTCGATTATCGGCCCCTTATTGTTAGCGGGCAACAGATTATTAGTCACATTTGGGACATCCTCATCCATCAACACAATTTTCCCTTGCTCTATTAAGTTCTCCACCACTTGTTTTAGAGTCCAAAAGTCATTTGTATGATGGCCTTCTGCTCCTGAATGGTATGCACAACTGACACCAACTCTATAGGCAAGCAATGCCGGGTTTTGTCTATTCTGAGGGATCGGTTGCAGTAGACCCATTTGGACAAGTTTCGGGAATAGACTAGAGTAAGATTGACCAATTGGGGTAAACTTTGGTCTCCTGGGTGGTTCCTGAGGGCGGAAGTTATTCTGCGGAGGTCGATGAGTATAGTTGTTCTGGTGGGGAGGCTGATCTCTTGGGAATGGAGGTTGATTTTTGTTGGCATGTGGCTACGGTCGGGCAAAGGGTTGAGCGTTCATGACCACATACGATTGTAGAGCATAAGCCATGTCAGGATGAGGGTAGTAGTGTTGAGAGGTTCTCTCAGAAAACGTGGGTCTAGGAGCCCGGTGTCTCCTTGCCCCTGAGGCTGCCATAACCGTTTCTTCTTTCTTATTACCTTTGGTCATTCCTCCAGACCCGCCTTGGATGACTTGGGAGGTTGTCCTAATGGCCGACTGACTCAAGATTCTTCCTTTCTTCAGACCATTCTCCACCATTTCACCAATCTTAATTGCCTTTGCAAAAGGTTTGCCCATAGCCGACATCATGTTCTGAAAATAGTCCGCTTCCTGGGCCTGAAGAAATACAGTGACCATTTTCACTTTGTCCATTGGTGGTTTCACCCTCGACGCTTGCTCACGCCACTTAATAGCATATTACTTGAAACTTTCTGAGGGCTTCTTTTTCAAATTCACCAAGGAGTTACTGTCTGGCGCGATGTCTGTGTTGTACAGAAACTGCCTTACAAAATCTCTGGCAAGATCGTCCCAAATATGCCATCGAGAGACGTCCTGGTCCATGTACCACTCTGAGGCAATGCCTACTAAGCTTTCTTCGAAATATGCCATCAACAATTCTTCTTTGCCATCGCCCCCCCGTAACTGATTGCAATACTTCTTCAGGTGAGCAATGGGGTCACCGTGCCCGTCATACTTCTCAAATTTTGGTGTTTTGAACCCCGACGGCAAGTGTACATGCAGGAACATACATAGGTCCGTGTAGGAGACACTCTTTTGCCCGCTCAAGCCTTGCATATTTTTTAAGCTCTGCTCGAGGCTTCTCATTCTCTTTGTCATCTCATCCTGCTCTAGGGCTTTGGGGGTTTTGTCCTGCCCTGGTGTAAGCTCGTATAATGGCTGCCGAGAGTAAGTATATTGAGGATAATGAGGAGGGTCAGCCTGGAAGACGGGATTTTGGAATGTGAAGACTGAAGGGTCAACAACATGCTTGGGTAGCGATGGTTGTGTGGTTGTGGAGCATGGTGGAGTCGTGAAGATGTTGGGAGCAGGTCCAGACGGGAACACTTGGGGGCGAACCTCAGAAGGTGTTCCGAAGAAATGAGCAGTTATGGTAGGTTGCCCCAAAGGAGTGTTTGGGTGGCTGATGGGGACAGTGGTAACACCTCCAGATCTAGGGAATAACTCCGGGAATCCGGGAATGGTGCTCGGAGGTTCCTTTCCGTTGTTCCAAGCATCCCACATTTCCATCAATAGCAGGCGCAAGATCCGGTTTTCTTCAGCTGTAAAAGACTCGGAAGCCGGGACCCCCGAGATGAGGCTGTCAGGCAGAGTCATTTCAGACGACATCTTTGTATTTTCTTTGGATCTGGTGAAATAGCGATGTGAGGCCAACTTACCACAAACCAACCACCGTTTATAAAAAGCTCAGCTCGATTTGACAGCAACAACGGTTAGTGTGAACAAATAACAGATAGGTAACTGCACATTGGAGAGTGATGCACCTATACAGTTAAATAAATATCTACATGTTTGCTTCGGTTGCATGCGTCATGCCGGCTTTTATCTTGTTACTTTTCTGTTTTCTTTTTTCTTTTTTCTTTTTTTTTTTGTTTTCTCTCATTTTCTTTTCCTTCTTCTTCATTTTTATTTTCTACTTTTTATTTTCTTTGGCCATGGTTTTTAACTCAATACCTTATTTTCTTCCTTTGTGTTTCTTTTTTCTCTTGTTTTTCCTTTTACTTATTTCCTTCGTATTTCTCTTTTTCTCTTTTTCTTAGGATTACGGTCGAATCTTATAGAGATTGCCTACGTATCATGATCTCGCATGAATCACACCAAGCGTAGTTCTTGCGAATAAGGTAAATAAGCTAACTCTTCTTCTTGTTTTCTTTTTGAATTTTTGAAAGAAATGCTTTAGAAGAAAAAAGGGATATATTTTTTATTTTGATTTTGATTTTGATTTTTCTTTTTATTTTTTGAAAGAAAGACTTCTAAAAAAATTCCTTTTCTTTTTATTAGAACTTTGGGAATTTAGAAGTAAAAAGAAATATTTTTGTTTGAATTTTCATTCATTTTCTCTTTTTCTAACACGAAAGAAAAATATTCTTTCTTGGATTTTGACTCATCCTGCACATTTATTTAAAGTGATTTAATGACTCAATTTGACTTAAAAGAAAAAGTGGCTATTTTTTTCAAAATTTTTTATTTAAGAAAATAAAGACTTGGTTTTGCAGATACGGCCTTTCAGCACTTCCGGGAAGGAGATTTTAAGGCTGTGCCTGCCAATCGTTTAAAAAAATGATTCAGAGTGGCTATTCTTGCAAAAACGGCCTTCCAGCGTCCTTTTGGGGACATTCGGCTTATTTTAAAACAAGAATGGAATCACCTGACTTATTTGTGACAAAAAATTAAAATTTTGGTATTTTTGGCTATTTTTACAAAAGGGGTGGTTGGACCCGATGAGGGTTGCCTACGTATCTCACATCCGGTGAGAATTAAACCAGCGTAGTTCGGGCAGATTTGCCAAAATTAAAACAGACGCCTGCCCAGTGCCGGAAGGTCAAGGAAGTTGGTGACCTGATGACAGGGGAGCCGGCGACCGAAGCCCCGGTGAACATTTTGAACAACAATTTTCTTTCTATTTTTTCAAATATTTTTCTCTTTTTCTTTGTTGTTTTTTCAAAAATCCTGCAGCATTTCGGAACTATTTGGGAATTGGGTTTTTCAAAACAAATGGTCACCCTCACTTAGTCCTAACACTGCTTATTTTTCTAAATTTTCACTCATTTAGACAAGTCGGTCAACATGCAAAGTCGAGCAAATGATTGCGCAAATAGCACGTAAGATGCATGGTCAATTCATTTCCGGTCACCTGTCCTAGACGGACCCTATCCCTCTGTTGAATCTCCTAAGTCAAATGCACATGAAACAAACAAGTGTCCTACTAGGGATCCGGCATGAGTTTTTGTTCTTCTAGGTTTAAACCCTAGGCTTATTGGTCTAGACTTTCTTACCCGAGCGGACAACTTGAGACGAGGGGGAGGCAGCGTACAGGGGATACAGAAGCTCCGCCGGCTTAGCAACTTATCCAACCTCGTTCTAAATTGGGAAAGACTCTAATCAGAATAGAAGCTACACAGAGTGCACCCTTCTCCATGATGTAGAAGACTCAGAGAGAGGAAGGAATTCGCAACAGTTTATATATACAATTTCAACCAATATCAAAGCGGTAAAATATTTAGCACATATAGCATGGAACATGTAGAAGAAATCAGATAAAACTAAATATAACAATTATACTAAGCTCGAATTCTTGAACCCTGAATTGAAATTCTGGGTTCGTGTCCCCAGCAGAGTCGCCAGAGCTGTCACACCTCCCTTTTACACACCTACCCCGAAGGATAATGTATAAGGTAGTTTTTCCATTTAAAGTGACATTATTCGAAATGGGATTATTTATTTGATGTTTAGAGTCGCCACTTGGGAAAGGATTGGCTTTTGGTGTCCCAAGTCACCGGTTTAGCTTGAATCCCAAATCGAGGAAAATTTTGACTTCCCTTTTGGAGTCTGCGAACCAGGAATTTTGTTGGCCCTAGGGAAGGTGTTAGGCACCCTCGGATCCTGTGGTTCTAGCACGATCGCTTAAATTATTATAAATGGCTAAAATCTGATTTTTAAACATGTCATCCTGTAGTGCAGTTTTAGAATTATTTACCGTTTTTAGTTACTTTTTATGAAACTGAACATTGTTTAAAACGTGTTTTTGGATCGCGTCACATGAAATGAACCCGGATCCTCGACACATTCTTATTTGATGTTTTGGGATTTGGATTTGGATTGCATCAAATGCACACCCATATTTAAGAAGGTAAAATTATTAAAAGGGCGCCTAAAGTGACTAACGGGTTATTATCTTTGCGAAGGGTCGTGAAGTTCACTAAATGGCACGCCCCCAAATTTTAAGTATTTTTAATTAAGTATTTAATGAGGGACCCACAATTTATGCATTTTTTGTTTGGCGAGGCTCATCTCACTTTATTATTTAAAGGCCAACCTAAAGTAAACTAAGATTTTCTATTTTTTTTTGTCTCTAGAAAGGGACTAATTAATTAACATTATAGATTCGAGCCTTAAACTCAAGTCCGAATTTAAACAAAAGAAACACCTCTTAATTTAAACTCGCTACTTAGGTTAGAAGGCCCAAAATGGCATTATAGCATTCAACGTAAAAAATAGAAGCTCAAACTTTTAACATATTGGGTTTAAACTCCGGTCCAAGCCCAAGGTTAATTGTTTTTAGGCATAGTCCTTGCGAAGCTGAAGCTGTCCAGCCCAGGCTTGTGGGTTTAACAAATTTAAATAGCGAAATTGGCTTGATAGTTGCAGGATCATTTCTTATGTAACTGGGCCTGTTTGCGTAAATAGTCCTAATGGCCCAACTTTGATATTTCATTTATTTAGATAAGTCTGTTCATATAAACGATCAGTGACATACATCTCTAAAACAAATAGAAAAATGCATTTGAAATGTGGTGAAAGCTTGAAATCACTAACAATGATATAAGCATAAGACACATGTAACCATTCTCATGCGTATGAAAATTCAAACTAATGTCTCATTCTAAATTCAAACTAATGAGAAAATAAGATTTAAGTTAACTACACTAAACTAACAATATTGAACATCATATTTATATAACATACAGAGAAACGGTCCAATTATTACATAATGCAATGTTTAATCTATAGGAATCTCTTATAACAATAATTTCATAAAATAGAATCCTATTTAGCTATCTATAATTCTGTAATTAAACATGATATGCATAAGGATAATAAAATAACAATGAGATAAAATTGGAACGCATCCTTCATTACTTCAAATTTGTTGCATTTCAGTAGTGGATCCTCAGTTACAAGCCAAGGAAATACATGGATTTAAATTAATAGAAGAACAGGAGTGAGTCAGCAGCATTAGACAACAATCAATAGGATCAGGCAGTAGTTCACAGTAGCAGAAATCAATTTGGACTTAGTTAAAACCCAGGGAAACGATATCACACAAAAACCCAGGGAAACGATATCACACAAACCATAACCGCTTTCGATCAATATATCACCCAAACAGCTCGAATACACTCAAAACAACTTGAATTTAACTCAGGAGACTTCTGAAGCTTCAACAATTAAAAAAAAATCAAGCTGGGAGATGGAATCAATGTTTAGAACTCAGAATTAACCTAGGAAGTGCAATGTAACAGTGGTTTGGGAGTTTTCTACTGTATTTTTGTTTTTTTTTTAGTTTTTTGGAAGGGAATTAAGATCTGAAATTCAGATTTGAATTCCTTTGGATTTGAAATTCAAATTTAGAGGATCAACTTTGCAGAGATGGGTTTGGAGGGAAATTTAAACCTAGAAATTGGTTTTGGGGATTTTCAGATGTGTAAAAACTTGTTAATGAAGGCACTAAACATGCCTTTTATAGGCAGGAAAAAGGAGCAGAAGGTTCTGGAAGTTTTCACTCATTTTCCCCCTTTCTATTTTAGAAATTGCTTACTAATCCTAAAGTTTTGACTTGTTTCTCAAGTTATTGCCCTAAGAATACTGAAACTTACACTAAGACCCCCTTCTAGAAGGATCTAGGGTGTTATAGCTTTGTTTTCTACCTGTGGAATACCTATACTACCCTCATTTCTATTCTAAAATTGCTTAGCCTTAACAGACTAACCCATTTTAGGTGCCCAAACTACCCCTGACTACCCCTAAAATTACTAATCCTGTACTAGTTGACCCCAACCCTTTTTACTAACCATCATTAACTAAAAATGATCTAAACTATTCAACTATAACCAAAATAATTCCAAAAATTCTAAGATTGAATCCAATTGATGCTAATTGAGACTGAAAATCAATGGTAAATAACACTACTACCCAGTTATAACTAACAATAGAATAATTACACTAAGCAATAAAAGTTAATCATCAAAGAACAAGAACTAACACTAAATTAACTAATCAGAATCCATGAAACAGGACTAACCATGAACTAAACCAAAATAAAAAAAAATTACACTAACGATCACCAAAGCACGATTAATCATGAACAAACATTAATCAATGACCAATTTACGAATTAAAACTGACCTATTACGAATTAAACTAACCTAATATGAGCAGACCCAAATCATGTCTAAACTAAAAAAAAACCTACAGAGGCATACATGAACGAATTAACCAAAGGTTTAAAGTAATTTTGGTATTCAAATAATAAAAGAAAAGAGAAGCGGTAGGAAAACTTATTGATTTTGCAATTAATCTGACTGGACTCCGATTCAACCCCGGAATGGTGTGAATGTGTGTTCTTCAACAAAAACACACGAACACATTATCTCGAAGCTTGACTCGAGCTCTGGACTCAGGGAATTGGGGAAAATTCGAGGAACCCTAAATTTCTTAAGGTTCCGCCGGTTTAAGATCTAAAATTCAAAGAGTTTTGTCAATATTTGAAAGATTCTAGATAATGATTCGGGAAGGGGGGGGGGGGGTTAGGAGAGTACAGGGTGTGAATTTGGTTGGATTTGGATGAGTTGAGGTTTTGGCCGGATTTTTCGATCTAATATTCGAGAGGTTTGGTTATGATTTGAGAGAAACTGAGCCCATATATGGAAAGAGGGGGTGGAGGAGCATCTATGGTGTAAATTTGGGTCCCATTAGAGAATCCCCGCCGGCGGAGGTGATTTCCGGCCGGCGGCGGACGGCGGAGGAACAGTGGTACGAGGAAGACGAGTTTGGTCTAGGGTTAATGAAGAGTTTTTGGACATTTTTATTAAAAAGCCTTGAACGAATGAAGACCGTTGGATGATGAGAAATGGACGGTCAAGATTTATTTTGGCCTCACTAATTCAAAATGACGTAGTATCCCTCCTATACTACGTTATTTTATTAGTCTCAAGGGTATGGTCATTTTGGACCGGGTAGGGGTGCACTTGGGCCATTTTGGCCGGATTATGGGGTGAAATTGGGTCTAGGCATGGCCCAAAATTGAGTATTACTAAGACTAGACTTTCATTTAAATCTTTTTATTTGCTTTCTCTTCTTCTTTTTGTTTTTTTAATTTACTCTTTTTTTTTTAAATTTTCTTATTTTATTAAATGCAAGGTTAAAATAAGAATCCAAATTTACTCTAAAATTATACTAATTAATTCCTAAATAAATTAATTCCTAATTTAAAAGCAAACTAAGGCAAAATAAAAAATAAAAATGCAAAGAATCATTTTTGTTGTTTTCTTTATTTTTGTATTATTGATTTTACTAATAGAAAATGCTAAAATCGGAACTTTGATGCTATTTTGTATTTTTTTTTTTATTATATCAATTACAAAAGAAATGCACATACAAGGATGCAAACAAATCACAAAATCATGCAATTAATTCCTAAAAATTTAAATAATAAAGAAAAAAATCCTAATTCTACGGAATTTTATAGGAGTAATTTAAGCGTGGCGAAAAATCACGTGCTCACGGTTTCATTCATCTATCTGTTGATTTTATATCTGGACTGCTACATCCCCATAGCATGCTCCCCTTTCTCTTAACTATTTAAAATTTTGCATCCTCTTCTACTGCATATATATATTGAACAGCAAAGGTTTATTTGGTAGTCCTGTCTAGCCTCGTCACTACTTCGCCGGGGTTAGGCCAGGCACTTACATGCACATGGGGTCGGTTGTGCTGATGCTACACTCTGTGCATCTTTTTGCACAGATTACGGAGCCAGAGCAGCTTGTGGACCACAATAGGAGCATTGGGAGTTAACTTCAGTCCAGAGATTTCCGAGGTAGACTTGCAGACGTCTGCATGGCCCGGAGTCTCTCCTATCTTTGTTTTCGTTTGATTTCCTTTGTTTTAGAACAGACAGTATTGTATTTTTATTCAAACTTTGTATTTAGCATTCTGTAGAAGTTCGTGAGTTAGTGACACCAGATCTGGGTAGAGTTGTATTTGAACTTTTATACTTGTTTCGGTTTGTTTTTATATCATGACTTTCGCGTTTATATTAATGTCTCTTTGTTTTAATATTGTTGGTGTTTTTCTAAAAGAAATTTCTAATAATCGGCTTGCCTAGCTCCTAATATTAGGCGCTATCATGACTCCCGATGGTAGGAAATCTAGGTCGTGACATTTTGGTTCCTAGACTACTCGGTCTTACGCATAATAGTAGCTACGCACAGACGCTCGTCACCTTGTGCGTACGTATCCCCCCACAAATTGGAGCACATATCCGATTAATTTACCTACGGGGACAATTCCCTCTTACAAGGTTAGAAAAGAGACTCGCATCGCTCTGAAGTTCTAGAGCCGGCTTCCAAGCCCTTCCGACGACTCAAATCGATGCACAACGCTCCAAAACTAGCCAATAAATGAGAAAATCCATAAACATATTCTCTAATACTCAAACCAATTCAATTCAAATAAATTCCTAACTTCGTACGAAAGTTGACAAAATCGTCCTCGGGCCCACGTGCCTGAATTCCGAAAAAAACAACCCATTGCGATAGGAGTTCAACCATACATATTTTATCAAATTCCGATAACAACATGACCTCCAAATCTTGAATTTTCGTTCTTGAAATGTTTTACAAAAATCTTTATTTCTTCCATTTAAATCCGAAATAAATGATGAATATAACCATATAATCATGAAGTATAATTACTTTCGGATATAGAACACTTACCCCAATCCATATGGTGAAATCGCCTAAACAATCGCTTCAGTCCGTGCTCCATAGCTCCAAATATGATAAAAATGGACGAAACCTCGAAATATAGCTTCTACCCAGATATTTACTCTTCGCGATCGCGGAATATGCTTTGCAATCGTGAAGCACAACATTTCTCAGCCCAAAATTTTACTTTTGCGATCACAGAAATGTCACGACCCGAATTTCCCACCATCGGGAGTCGTGATGGCGCCTACTGTCGGAGCTAGGAAAGCTGAACATTTAGAAACACATCACCAAATTCGTTAAAACAATATAGCAATGGAAACATTTAAAATAAAGCGGAAGACTAAAAAAAATATTTAAAGAACTAAAAACTGAAATACGAAACTCCAAATTACACCTCTACCCAATATCTGGTGTTACTACTCACAGACTACTATAGAATACTGAAACAAGGGTCTGAAAGAAGTACATATAATCGTTTGTCCCGAACACATGGGACAACAGAATAAAGTAAGGATAGAGAAGGCGTCGGGCCTGCGGACGCCTGCAAGCTACCTCGGTGCCTCGCGGATCTGAATGCTAACACCTGCACCACTGCTGCTACTGCAGTCCGAATCCTATATCTGCGCAAAAGAGCGCGGAGTGCAGAATCAGCACAACCGACCCCATGTGCTGGTAAGTGCCTGGCCTAACCCCGGTGAAGTAGTGACGAGGCTAGACATGACCTACCACAAATAACCTGTACAGATATATATACAATAACAGGAACGTACACTAATTTAAATAGTAAAAGGGGGGGGGGGGAACATGCTGTGAGGTACTGCAATCTATATACAGAAATCATCGATAAAGAAGTGAAACTGAACAATAACAACTGACAAGGGAAAAACACAGGAAGTCTCTACATATGAACACAATACACCCAGTTTATACTCTGTTGCGGCGCGCAACCCGATCCTCGTTTCTCAACATATTACATGGTAGGCGTACCATTCGATCCCATTTCATAACATGTAAGTGGTCGGCGTGACACAAGATCCCATTTCTTTCAACACAATACACAACCAATCCCGGCAAGAGAACAAGATAATATAATAAGCTATCCCGGCAAGGGAGATCCAACTATAACCAAACTTATTCAATTTCTACTCAACATATTTAAATAAAGGCTCGATCTCAACAATTACCAACTCAGTGCTTAAAGATTTCCAACCAAGTTCTCATAAACGATGATTTAGAATTCGATAATTTAGCAATCCAGGACTCACGGTCATACTCGACACCAGTGTATAGATACTCGTCACCATGCCTATACACCGGTTTCACATAGCACGTAACAAATAATATCCTAATTATATTCCCTCAAGCCAAAGTTAGAACAAACACTTACCCCAAATGCTCCAAAAGTCCACTCAAGTCTCTAGAATAGCTTTACCCCTCGAATTCACCACAAAACCGCTGGAATCTAGTCATAAATTACTTGAATAAATCAACCAATGCTAATTAAATCAACTTGAATGCATAAAAATGAATTTCCTAAAGTTTTACTCAAAAATTCCCAAAATGCCCCCGGGCCCACGTGGTCAAAACGCGAAGTTCGAACCAAAACCCGGTCACCCATTACCCCACGAGTTC
>MU713446.1:51668-90963 GCA_026770625.1 Nicotiana glauca | reverse complement strand
GTTCGAACCAAAACCCGGTCACCCATTACCCCACGAGTTCATATCTATGATTTGTTTTGAAATCAGACCTCAAATGGAGGTCCAAATCCCCAATTTTAACAAAACCTAGGTTCTACCCAAAATCCCCATTTTTACCCAGGAAAAACCTTGATTTTAAGATGAAAACATGATAAATGATTTTAAATATTGAAGAATTTAAGTAAAAGTTGACTTACAAATGATTTGGAGAAGAGGGAGATCGTGAAAAATCACCAATGGGTGTTTGGGTTTTGAAAATATGAAAAATGAAGCTTCAAAATTGTCTGAGTATGAATATGCAGGTCTCTGATGTCGCATTTGCGAACAGGGGTTCGCAATTGCGAACCCCGACCAAATGTGGGAATTGCGAAGTCGAGTTCACATTTGCAAACTCTGAAGGACACTAGAAACTCGCATTTGCGAACTATTGTTCGCATTTGCAAAAGTCCCCATCCGCATTTGCGAAGACTGGGGTTTGAATGCTGGTATCGCATTTGCGATATTTTTCTTCGCATTTGCGAAAGATGCTTCCCAGGTGAAAGATCGCATTTGCGATAGAAAGCTCGCAATTGCGAGCTCGCATTTGCGAGTGCTAGCTTCGCAATTGCGAAGCCTGCAGAACTGAAGCACAACAGTTTTCAACTATGAGAAAATGCAATCTGGCACCTATCCAAAACTCGTCTGAGCCCTCGGGGCTCCAAACCAAATATGCACACAACCTCAAAAATATCCTACGGACTTACTTGCGCGATTAAATCGCCAAAATAACATCATTTACATATAATCGAGCCTCAAAATCCATGATTTTCATTTCAAAGTTCTTAAACTTCAAACATGGAACTCATAGTCCAAAACACGTCAAACGACGTTCGATTTCGACAAAATTTCACAGAAAGCGCTTAACGCATATTTAAGACCTGTACCGGGCGTCGGAACCAAAATACGAGCCCGATACCTATATTTTCTAACTCATTTTCATTTCTATTTTTCCTTAATAATTTCAGAAAGCAATTTAACAGAAAAATTCTTTTACCGGGGTTCTGGACCTCGGATTTCGACTCCGGGCATATGCCCGAGTCCCATATTTTTCTACGGACATTCTGGAACCGTCAAATCACGGATCAGGGTCCGTTTACCAAAAATGTTGACCAAAGTCAACTATATCAATATTAATATCAAAATTCTTCAAATTTTTCACATAATTCACATATTTTAACATAAAAAAACTTTTTGACTTCGCGCATGGACTGTGCATGCAAATCGAGGTAACCACCATCGAGGTTTCCAAGGCCTCGGAGGCACGGAGAAAGGGAGAAATACGATGATGATCCTTTGGGTCGTCACAAGAAAATTCTTCATGGTCACGAAGAACAAATGCCCAGCTCTTCCAGACAGTCTCTAGTATAATGGCCATAACTATTTGTACGAAATTCCAAATTGCAAATGGTTTAACTTTTTGAAAAATAGACTCCAAGGACCACAACTTTCATACTTTTCTCATTACTAGTTTCTAATAGATTACAAGATATAGGCTTAAAAATTCAGCCATGTGCAACACAAAATTCTTCTTTCCGATTTCCAAACTCTTTCCGGATAGGCTGTAGTGTACCACTCATAACTTTTTGTACACAACTACAAATGCCAAATGGTTTAATTTTATGAAAACTAGACACAATGGGCTACAACATTCGTTTTTATATCATCTCCAAATTTCGTATATATTGCGAGATACAAGTTTCCAAAGTCGGGTCAGTGCAGCAGAAATGTTCCTCTACGCGATCGCGAAAGCCCTTCCGCGAACGCGAATCACTGGTCATTTTCTCCCATTTTACTCATCGCGATCGTGACAAATTCCCTGCAATCGCTTAGCACACTGCTGTAGCGAAAACCCAGCAGCTAAAAATAGTCTAGAAATGATCCAAAATCACCCCGAAACTCACTCGAGCCCCTCGGGACCCCGTTCGAACGTACCAACAAGTCTCAAAACGTATCATGGACTTAGTCGAGGCCTCAAAGCACATCAAACAATGCTAAAACAATGAATCGCACTCCAATCCAAGCTTAATGAACTTTAAAATTTTATACTTCTATATTTGATGCCGAAACCTACCAAATCATGTCGGATTAACCTCAAATTTTGCACACAAGTCATATTCAACATTACGGACCTACTCCAACTTCCGGAATTAGAATCCGACCCCGATATCAAAAAGTCCACTTCCGGTCAAACTCCTTAAAAACCTTCAAATTTTTATCTTTAGCCAAATGACTCTAAAATGACCCACGGACCTTCAAATTCACTTTCGATCGCGCTCTCAATACCAAAATCACTATACGAAGCTATTCCCAGATTCGGAATCCCAAACAAGCATCGATAACACTGAAATGTACTTCAACCCTAACTTATGAAAGAAAATTCTTTCAAAAATGCCAACTTCCACAATAGGTGCCGAAACTTTCCCCGGTCTTCCAAAACCCGATCCTGACATACGCCCAAGTCTGAAATCATCATACGAACTGGTTGGAACCTTCAAATCTCGATTCTGAGGTTGTTTACTCAAAAATATAATCTTGGTCCATTCTTTTAACTTAAAGCTTCCGAATTGAGAATTTTCTTTCAAAATCAACTCCAAACTTCGCGAAATTCAATTCCGACTATGCGTATAAGTCATAATGCCTGAAGTGAAGCTGCTCATGCCCTCAAACCGCTGAAGAACGTGCTAAAGCTCGAAATGACCGGTCGGGTCATTACAGAGCTGAAGTTTTTGTTTTTGTTACTGGTGAACTTCAGCTCTAAAGCTAAAGTTTTTGTTTTGTAACTGTCGAACTTCAGCTCTAAAGCTGAACTTTTTGTTTTTGTAACTGTTGAACTTCAACTTTCTTAGAGATTGCAGTTTTAACTGATCTTTTTGATAATGTCCTGATGTTATTTTTTGTATCTTTTACTTTTTTTGAACAGATGGCACCGAAAGCACCTAAAGATCCTAATGAAACTAAAGTACGCAAAGCAGTTAATGCACCTAAAGCACCTAGACAACCTAAAATACCCCTAGGTCCTTATGTCCCTGTTCCTCCACCTACAAGACCAGGGCAAAGATATTTTAAGTTTCGAGATTGGTTTAAGTGTAGGGGTTACTAGAAGGGGAACCACGATTTGAAGAAATTAATTACAACTTTCTTGACTCCTACACAATGGTATAAGCTTAATAATGGTACATTTAGATACATTATGGCTATAGAGAATTTCCAATGCAGCATGAAGTTGGTTCATTATCTGTGTCTTTGTCTAATATTCACCACTAATAGAGACTCCATTATTTTCAAGATTTTTGGCCATAATGTTTCCTTCACCCTCGAATGCTTTCACATTATGTGCGGTTTGCGAATTACAGCACATAATATTGAAAAACCAATTAATCGAGAGAGAAATATTCTGAAGCACTATTTTGGTAAGTCCAAGGGTGTGACTTTGAAGGATATTCGAGATTTTATGACTCGGAATGAAATTCCAAAGGGTGCTATGAATCACATACATGTATGCAAGAGTGATGATGATATTGTGAAGCTTATGAAAATTCTTGTTGTAGACTCTATTTTGTTTGGGAAAAGCATTGAGTCATCTGTGATGGAGGAGTATGCATATATTGTTGAAGATGATAAGGTTTGTGCTGAATATCCTTGGGGTGATGTGGCTTATGAGAAGCTCATTTACTCACTGAAACATGCATTGGACAAGTAGAACAAATTACGTTCAACAGAGTATAAACTTGGTAGATTTCCATATTCGTTATGTGCTTGGTTCTATGAGCGCTTCCTAGATATCCGGGAGAAGTATATAAGAGAGGATGAGTACCTTGATACCCCTCTGGTTCCTAGGATGTTACGTTATGCATGTGTGGGAGAGCCTAAATTTCCCGAACTTTTTGATATCTTCAGTAGTCATGAAGTAAGTTACTTTTTTTTGTCTTTGTGTTAATATGTTGACGTATTAGTTTTTTTCTCATCATAATATACTTTTTTGTATTAAACAAAGATATCACAACTTTAGGGTATTGGATTTAATTCCTACAGAAGAGGAACTGAATTCAATGCTTTTAATTGGACAATTACCATGCAGCCGAATTCGTTCAAAGGTAATTAATGTGGTTCTTTCAACTGGTAAATCATCACGTACTCTAAGTCGATCAAAAGAAGCGAATCGAACTCCTGTTATTGGTGAATCACCACATAGTCAGAGTCAATCAAAAGAAGCGAATCGAACTCCTTTTATTGGAGAATCATCTCGTACGCAGAGTCGTTCTAACCGTTCTACAACTGACTTTGATGACAATGAATTACTCCACACAATATGTTCTGTAAGTTTTGATCTGAAGTTTTTTTGTTTTGTTTTTAGTAAAAGTACAACATGTTTTAAAGCTGCGATGGAGGTTCAAAGGCATACAGAAAAAGAAAGAAGCACGATCGTGAAAGAAGTTTTCGATAAGTTTAAAAAGGATGAGCGATCTGCTATTGTGGATGCGGTTTTTGTAAAAGTGAAGGTAAGCTAATTTATAGAGAAGTCTTTTTATTTTTGCTGATGTTATTTAGATTAATCATTGTTAGTACTTTTTTTTCTAGGAATATTTCGATGATAAGTTTGAACAGTTGTTTAAGATTGTCAACAAATGAAATGGAATGGACGATGGCAATTTTGATTTGAGTAACCATTGAGAATATGATAGGGTGAACGACTGTTATGAACATCCATCGGATATTAATGTTGTTGATGATGCATCAGATAAAGTCACAGATGTAAATGCTACACGTAAGGAAGCGGCTTTTGAATGCGATCAACATGTTCAAGAACAAGTTGAAGAGGAACGTTCCAGTGCTAATAGATTGAGCAGAGATGGAAATGATGAAGAACAGTTATCAACTGAGAATGTTGGAAGCAAGCAAGGTGCATATAATCAAGTCGTTTATACTGAAGAACATGTTGCTCATGACCCATCGCATAAAGTCGCAGATGATAATGCTATACGTAAGGAAGCGGCTGTTGAATGCGACGAACAGGCTCAACAACAAGGTGGAGAGGAACAATCTAGTGTTTATAGACTGAGTAAAGATGGAAATGATGAAGATTTAACAACTGAGAAAGGTACAGATGATCAAGTTGTTGGTACTGAAAAACATGCACCGAGTTGTGCTTTGGAAAGTGATATTGGAAAAGGCAATTTGTTTGGCGATGGAGATCAAGCACATGTTGCTACTTTAGAACTGAAAGAGAATGATGTGTCTAGCACTATTGGGAAAGGCGATCGGTTTGCAGGAGCACTAGCTATTTGCATGGAAATTTTAGGTGATGATACAGAGGAAATTGTTACTATAGGTATAAAGTGTGAAGTTTATAATAGTTCAATGATACCTTAGATAGGGGCTGAAGTTTTGTTTCATATTTTGTGGTTTTTTATTATATATTTTTATGAACTTCAGCATTTTTTTAGGATATGAATTTGTGTTTTTGTTTTTCTGTAAAAACTACAGCATGTTTTTTGCTGAATGTTTTATTTTTTAACTGGTGAACTTCAGCTCCTGAGCTAATGTTTTTGTTTTGCAACTGTGGAAATTCAGCTCTAGAGTTGAAGTTTTTATTTGTAACTGTCGAACTTCAGCTCGAGAGCTGAAGTTTTTTTGTTTTTATAACTGTCGAACTTCAGCTCTAGAGCTGAAGTTTTTATTTGTGACTGGCGAACTTCAGCCTTCTTAGAGTTGAAGTTTTTAACTGTTTTTTTTATAATATTCTGTAGTGAAATTTTCACTACAGGTATAAATTTTTTCTATGTTATATATATAGAAAAGCTAGTTGATCTATTCCCCCTCTTTATGAATATGATGTGGAAGTTAAAACTAGTTGTGCTTCAATTGACACAACTCAAAAACTCTCTGAATTGAATGAAGGTAGTATTGAGAAAAACCTTCCAGAGAATATTCTAATGCTCCTCAACGTTGGTGCACAGTTGAATGAAGTTGTAATTACTTATATCAACAAAGGCATGCAGTCTGGGGAACCACAGCAGAAGACAAACGTCAAGGTATTATATAGATCATGAATTTATTACATTTGATGCAAGTATATTTTTTACAGTTTGAAATTTTAAATACTTTCTTTTTTTTTTTGTTTTTGAATACTTTTTTAAGAAAGACTCGAGGTAGCTCAAAAAGAATTTGGTGAGCTTGTGCAGCTATATCAAAAAGAAGAAACACATGTTGGCTCACATACATGTGTGAAGTGTATTGGTATCATTTTATAAAATTTAGTCAGTATTATTCAGTTTTTTTTTTCTTTTTTTAATAATACAGGCATATCTGAAGGTAAAGGAAGTGGATATGTTGGAATGCAAACACCATATATGTCTCAACACTTAGACCAGGTAGTTATTTTCTGCAATTCGATTACAAGCTATTCTTTTTGCCTGATGTGTTTTTATATCAGTTTTATTTATATTTATATTTTTCTTGCTTTTGCAGATCTCATCTGATGCATCGCAACTTCTTCCAAATTCTAATAGAAGGAAGATTTCTAGTTCTCCTATGCGTGACACCAGTGATATCCCCAACTTCAATATATGTTCATTTTCGCTGGGTTGTACACAAGGGACTGATTCAGAAGGTAATTGTGCTACTGTTGTTGTTCATGAAGAGAGACAAGAAAGTCGTGAACAGTAGGGAGTTTCCCAAGTATCTGCAACGACGGCTGTGGTTTCTCCAGCAGTGGTTTCTCCCCCTGCTAGTGAACAACAGCAGTTAGTTGTGATGGAATAGTAGGAAGAGCAAGGAATAGAAAAACCAAATAAAAAAAGGAAAGGATTCGTATGTAGAGTATTTGGTTGAGATCTCCTTACGTAGTTCATAAACGAAAGCAAGGGGGAAAGATTGGAAAGTAGGAAAGAATACATGAAGGTGTCCCTTCTATTATGTTAATCAAGACAGTGAATTGATGCAAAGATTTACAAAGTGGTTGGAGATGGATGCCTGTGAATGTGATTCCAATCCATTCAGATTAGCTGGAGTTGGTATTCCAAAATCATTCTTTACCGAGCTTATGGATCCTAACTCTGATCTTGCGGATGAAGTACATTATTAAGTTTGTTTTTTGAATTAGTTTTCAGCTGTATTTTCAAAAACTTTAGCTTATTTTTTATAGTAAACTTTTTGTATTGTAATTTGGAAAAATTCAGCTTTATTCATAGTAAAAGTTTTTAAGCTTATTTTGCTAAAACTTCAGTCTAACCGTGCTCAAGTTTTTGACATGTATTCTCTAATTTTTTTAAAACACTTATATCAAACATGCTGAAGTTTTTTCGATTATTTTCAATGTGCTTAAGTTTTTGTCATGCTGTTTGTAGTTTTGCAATGCGTTTTTTCTAAACTTCATAGTTATGCATGCTGAAGTTTTTTTCATATGTTATCATTTGTTGTTGTTCATTTGCAGCATATGGATGTGGGCTTAAATTACTTGCGCAAAAAATATTGCTATCACCTTTCAGGTTATCCAAAATCAAGATGTGCAGTAATAGATTTAATTTTTGATCAGTATATGACTAAGCTGGCTGGTATTCATCCTTCATAAGAACAGATGGAGAAAATGAGAAAAAGAAAGGAAAAGAGAATGGAGGATAAAAAAAGAGAAAATCAAAGAGAAAGAGGATATCCAAACAACAGGCTGAAGAAGAAGAAGAAGAAGCGGTTATTCAGCCACTTACGTAGTTTAGTTAGTTTGAGAAGAATCAACGAATGAAAAGGTGGGCAACTATGTAAAAGGCCTCGACCTTTCCTGTGGTATCTCATAGGCATCTGCCAGAAAAGTATTTTTTTCATTTCGACTTAAGCGAAGGATGGGCCAGATATTTACGCACTACTTTTTTGGAATTCTGGACTTTAAAGATAATACTATATATGTGTATGATTCCACGGGAAGAGTAACATACGATCTTGCGGTTGAACATGTCGTACATTATGCCCGGCTGATCCCATACTGTCTCAAATGTTTGGAATTTGGGGCACACAATAAATTTTATGGGAAAATGCATGTGGTAAAATTTCTAATTAAGTGGATGCAGATACCGCCGCAGGGCAACAAGTACGTGTTTCGAAAATGTTTTACCATGCATCTTATGTTTATTATTTTTTGCCCTTGTGTTAATTATTCTTCAATTTCTTTTTCATGTTCTTTTTGTAGTGTTGATTGCGTTGAATAAAGAAGATGCCTTCAATTTCGATCAAAGTCAGTCATTGATATTCAGGAGAGAATTGGCTGCCAATCTTTGGGCTCATAGAAAGTGGAAACAAGATAGCGGCTATGAAACTCCAGAAGAACAAAAATGACATGATTATGGAGATTTTGAAGAGACTTTCAAATGCTAGGCATGCTCCTCCTAGCTATGAGAGTACACCAGGATATCATCAATGAATACTATGACAAAAGAGTCGAAACAAGGATGAAATACAATGTTCATCATATGAATAAACATTGATGAGGCATTGGTTAGCCCAAAATACATCACAAGGGACTCATAATGACCATAGTGGGTCCTGTATGCTATCTTTAGAATAGTCTAGAGAACCTCTTCACTCAATCCTTGTCAACTCGGCATCGCCTGCGTCACGATCTTAGCGTGGCAATCCATAATAGCATGACATGGAGACAACCAATCCATACCCCAAGATCACATCGAAGTCAACCATACTAAGAAATAAGAGGTCAACTCTAGTCTCCAATCCCCCAATAATATACATGGTCCACAATAATAATATCGCCCATTGGTGTAGATACATGAACATATGGCACTAAGTGCTCATAGGGCATATCCAGATAATGAGCAAAATATGATGATACATACAAATAAGTCGAACCAGGGTCAAATAATACAAAAAAATCCATGTGGCATACTGAGATAATACACATTCATTGTATCTAAAGTAACATCGTCTGGCCTGGAAAGAATATCATAAATTGGGCCTGACCGCCACCTGATCAGGCTCCCCCTCTAGGGCAACCTCTAGCTGTCTAGGCCCTACCTCAAGCTGGTTGGATAGGCAGTGAAGTAACTAGTGTGAAAGTCACAGCCTGACTTCTCTGCTATGCTAGACTCTCCGAGCGACGAGGACACCGCCTCCACCTATGCCCAAATTCCCCGCAATCGAAGCAACTTCCTATTGCTGGTGGTAGGGACTGAAGGGGGCCCCGAGTATCGGGATAACTGCTAGAAGGACCTAGCCTAGATAAACCATAGACCGATGAAACATGGGAAGAACTCTAAGATGGAAGAGAACTGAGAGATGACTGACCCTGAAGAGCACTGTATGTATCATGGTTGGACGATGCACCACGGTGATCCGGACAAGCCATTTGGGCATGCCTATAAAGACGACCCCTGTTGTGGTAGAACTGACCCCTAGAAGGAACACCGCCGAAACCACCCGATCCATAAGGCCTTTTGGCCTCCCTCTTCCCATGATTCTAGCTACAGACCATCTCTATCTGCCAAGCAATATCAACCATCTCGTCGAAAGTAGTACCAAATACCTTCTCCCGAGTCATAAGCAACCGCAACTGATATGTGAGGCCATCAATAAACCTCATAATCCTCTCCCTATCAGTAGGAACCAACTAAATTACATGACGAGCCAACTCTGAAAATGTCATCTTGTACTGGGTCACAGACCTGCCCCCCAACGTAGCTGCTCAAATTGTGTACGCAACTCCTCCCTACGAGATTGCGATACGAACTTCTCCAAGAAAAGAATGGACAACTCCTGCCATGTAGGTGGTGTTGCACCGACCGGCATGTGCCTTTCATAAGCCTCCCACCATCTGAAGGGAGTCCAATAAACTGAAAAGTAATAAACGAGACCCCACTAGTCTCTATAATACTCGTCGTGTGAAGAATCTGCGGGCACTTATCCAAGAAGCCCTGACCATCCTCTGACTCAGCCCCACTAAATGGAGGCTAAAGCCTCCCAAATCTTTCTAGCCTCATCTGCTCATCATCAGTCGCATGGGACCCACCTTGGATTGAGCAACTACAACCGACTGGTCTGGTATTCCCTCTAAATTATACCCTTTTTTAGGATTTTTTATGGATACCCCCATTATAAATAGGAGGGGAGGACTCCCCAAAAAGGGGGCTCTCTCTCGGTCTCCCTCTCCCTCTTTCTAGAAAATATGTAAACACACCTATCAAAACAATTGAGAGGATCAGTGATCCCATACCTTTATCAGATCCAAAAAAAGGTAGTAGGTTCTTGTATTTTTCTACCATTGATCTTTATTAAATGAAAGAAGATCCGTCTCACTGAAGATCGGGTGAATCTTTTCCTTTATTTATATTTTTGTTACTTAATGCATTTTTACTTATGTCGTTAAATCTGATCATAATCGCTGTCAACATTTTTATTTGACTATGTTTTACTACTTTTCCTACTCATATCGGATCTAGAATTAATTATCTTTAACTAGGATTTGCCCTTTCATCTTCATTGATTGATTTGCTTAAAAAGTGTTAAACAACTTTTGAGTCAAACAATTTGGCACCGTCTGTGGGCATTTTCTAGTTAAAATTTTAGTTTATTCTAGATCTAAAATTCAATTCCAGCATAGTGAAGCTCTACGATGCAGACCCAAAAGTCTTTAAAGCATTTGCTAATACCAACATTTGAGCATATTGATGAGACAGAGCTTTACATCAATGTGTGATTAAGTGGACGATGACGTTCTGAGCAAAACTTGTCCGCGGCTCCGTTTCCATAATCTATTTGCTTTGTTTCATGGTACAAGCCTAGCCCTCAGAAATAGGACCAAAAGAAATGATTAAACAGAAAGAAGTAGGTGAAAACTTTCAAGCACCAGTCACGTGAAAGCATAATGAGCTAAACATGGTACACAGTAATTAAATCGTAACAGTAAGATGAACAACACAACTCCAGTATTCCTAGCTTTGCCAATATTTTCTCATTACCTTTTAGGATTTCCCATAAACAATGAATTGAAAATCATTTCAAATATTCGAGCACCTTGAAAAATCATGCATGTTTTGTCTGAAGCGAATGTCACTAAATTTTGTCCTATTTCAGCCTAATTTTGGTATTGTTGATCCGGAGTCCAATCTCCACTACAATAACATGCTTTTCACCCAAGATTGGATTGGAAGTTCACAGACACAGACTGTATTTTCAACTTCATCATCATTAAAAAGACAACAATCACGAGGTGATGAATTTGGGAGCTGATTGACTCTATTTCAGTGTCACCGCTTCCTTTCGGCCATTGATGCTTTTCTAGATGAAATAGCAGTTAGTCGAATGATTTCTCCTTTCTTTCCATGTGAGGGGAATACTCGTATAGCTCAATGTAACACTCCTTTTCACTCGCTTACTGATCAAATCGAGGTAATGAACAATTTCATTTGGTTTAACTGACTATTTTGTCTAAATGAAATAGAAGCAGGAACATTCTCCCAGATACACGAACACGAAATACATCATATTCTCCAATGCAAGCAAAATTAAGCAAACTGAGTTACAGGCTAAGTGCCGTCGCCATCAAAATTTGACAGCTCGACCTCACTCGAACTGGACTAAGGCTAAGGCCTTTGCTATCAAAGATCGACAATTTTGACCTCGCTCGAACTAGGACTCAGGCTAAGTGCCTTCGCATCAAAGTTTGACAGTTTGACCTTGCTCAAACTGGGACTTAAGGCTAAGTTCCTTCTCCATCAAAATTTGACAGCACTACCTCGCTCGAACTGGGACTAAGGCTAAGGCCTTCGCCATCAAAGATCACCAGATTCGGCCTCGTTGAACTGGTAATTAGGCTAAAGGCCTTCGCCATCAAATTTTGACAGTTCGACCTCGCTCGAACTGGGACTCAAGCTAAGTGCCTTCTCCATCAAAATTAGGCAATTCAGCCTCGCTTAAACTAGGACTCAGGCTAAGTGCCTTCTCCATTAAAATTTGACAGTTTGACCTCGCTCGAACTGGGACTCAGGCTAAGTGCCTTCTCCATCAAAGTTTGACAGTTCGACCTCGATCGAATTGTGACTCATGCTAAGTGCCTTCGCCATCAAAATTTGACAGTTCGACCTCACTCGAACTGGGACTCAGCCTAAGCGTCTTCGCCATCAACGTTTGACAGTTCAACCTCGCTCGAACTAGGACTCTGGCTAAGTGCCTTCGCTACCAAAATTTGACAGTTCGACCTCGCTCGAACTGGGACTCAGGTTAAGTGCCTTCGCCATCAAAATTTGACAGTTCGACCTCGTTCGAACTAGGACTAAGGCTAAGGCCTTCGCAAAGAAGAAGACTTCGACCTTGATCGAACAACGACGGGTTAACATTTCGATAAGTTTAAATAACACCCTTTAAGGCCAAGGGACATCGCCAAAAAAAGAATTCGGCCTCGTCCTCACTCGAACTGGGACTCAGGCTAAGTGCCTTCACGATCAAAGTTTGACAATTCGACCTTGCTCGAACTGGGACTCATGCTAAGTGACTTTGCCATCAAAATTTGACAGTTCAACCTCGCTCGAACTGGGACTAAGTCTAAGGCCTTTGCCATCAAAGATCAACAGGTTTGACCTTGCTCGAACTGGGACTCAGGCTAAGTGCCTTCGCCAAAGAAGAAGAGTTCGACCTTGATCGAACAACGACGGGTTAACATTTCGATAAGTCAAAATAACACCCTTTAAGGCCAAGGGCCATCCCGAAAAAGAAGAATTCGGTCTCGACTGAAATAATATTCGGCCTCATCCGAATCAACATTTGGCCTCGTACAAATCACCCTTACAACGAAGAGCCATAGCCAAAAAGAGGAGGTCGACCCCAACGGCCAAGGGCCATCGCCAAAAAGAAGAATTCGGCCTCGACCGAATCAACCTTAGGCCTCGTCCGACACAACATTCGGCCTCATCCGAATCAACCTTATGGCCAAAAGCTATCGCCAAAAAAGAGGGGGTCGACCCTTATATCCAAGGGCCATTGCCAAAAAGAGGAGGTCGACCCGAACGGCCAAGGGCCATTGCCAAAAAGAATTCGGCCTTGACCGAATCAACCTTCGGCCTCGACCGGAACAATATTCGACCTCGTTTGAATCAACTTTCGACCTCGACCGAAATAACATTCGGCCTCGTCCGAATCAACACTCGACCTCATCCGGATTCACATTCGGCCTACTCGCTCGTCGAAATCTAAGGACACGAATGACCTCCTCTGATGCCGCCATCCCGGCCTTGACGGCCTTCTACAATTCTACCACCTTCTCGATCGACTCATCACTCGAGTCATTGGCCCTGATCGAACTCTACTAAAGTTCAGCCCACGGGGATACCACGGACCTAAAGATCGGCACCCTCAGCCGCGATCCACACTAGTCGACCTCCCTATTCAAATTTTTCAAATTACGATTAATGAAGTCCACTCATTGAGCTCGACCAAAAGACGACCTCGATAAGCGGAGGGACTAAATTTATGGGTCAAAATTAGATCAGAGAAATTTGGCACATGGAGACATAAGGTCGTGGTCAGAAAGGCCAAGGTCAAACCGTCATCAGTAACCAAGGTCGGATCGTCATCAACAACCAAGTCGGATCGTCATCAGTAACCAAGGTCGGACCGTCATCAACAACCAAGGTCGAACCATCATCAAACAACTAGTTTGCTTTGGAATACTCAAAAGGAATATTCTACCGAATATTCTCCCTAAATTGTACCCCTTTTTAGGATTTTCTATGGATACCCCCCTTATAAATAGGAGGGGAGGTCTTCCCAAAAAGGGGGCTCTCTCTCAGTTTTCACACCTCCTTTTTTGCTACTACACCCCATAGAGGGTATAATAAAAGGAGTTTTTTTCAATTAAAGGACAATCGAAACGGGATCCATTATTTAAGAGATTTAGAGTTGCCACTTGGGAGATTTATAGTGTCCCAAGTCACCGGTTTGGATCCCCAATCGAGGAAAGGGTTTGACTCTATTTACAGTCGCAAACCAGAAATTCGGGTAAGGAATTCTATTAACCCGGGAGAAGGGGTTAGGCACTCTCGTGTTCCATGGTTCTAGCACGGTTGCTCAACTGCTATATTTAGCTGAAATCTGATTTTTTATAAATGTAAAAACCTATAGTACAATTTTGGAATTATTTACCGCTTTTAGTCCATTTTTAGGAAAGTGAACGTCGTTTAAGAACGCGTTTTCGGATCACGTCACATGAAATGCACCCGGATCCTCGACAGATTTTTATTCGACATTTTGGGAGTTGGAATTGGGTTGCATGAAATGCACACCCGTATTTAAGAAGGCAATATTATTTAACGCGCCTAGAGCGACTAACGTGTTATTATCTTTGCGGGAGGCCGTGAAATTCGCTAAACGACACTCCCCAAATTCTAAGTATTTTATTAAGAATTTAATAAGGGCCCCGTAATTTATGCATTTTGTTCGGCGAGGCTCGCCTCATTTTATTATTTAAAAGACAAACCTAAAGCAACTACGATTTTCTATTTACCATTGTCTCTAAAGGGCCTAATTAATTAGCATTATGAAATTCGGGCCTCAAGCTCAAGTCCGGCTTTAAATAAGTAGAGAACTTATTAATTTAAACTCGCTCCTTAGCTTAAAAAGCCAGAAAGGTATTACTGAATTAGAGCAATTTGAAGGGGAGAATTAAACTTTTAACACATTAGGCCTTAAAATCGCATAGAATCCTTGGTCAGTTATATAAGGCAATGCCAGTTGTGGCCCTTTGTGCAGGCCCAGCTGAAATAAAGTTTGTCTTGGAATCCTTGAAGCTTTTGACTTGAAATTATATCTCGGCCTTTGACTAGCTTAGCACACAATATCTGGACAGTTTTGCTAAAGGCCCAATGATAATGAAATAGACTTTTAGTATCTTTCCTGAATTTATATTGTTGGATCATGAGCCCAATTGATCTAGGTAGTAATGTAGGTCCACGCTCAAGTTGCGGGTTTTGGTTCATGTCTGATATTTTCTTCTTTTAAAAATAACGTGAGATCCATTTGTTAACTTTTAAGCATGTTCTGCAGTTAATTCACGTATTGAAATGAAAAGAGGTTATGAAAATGGCAGAGTACTAAAACGGAAAACTTAAATCCAAACATTTCTACTTAAGAATTCATACTCTCAATACATCATTATTTAACCACTACCGTGAATATATCAATTTCCAAACACAAGTCTATCTAACAATGCTCTCAGATTACTATTATGCTGAAAAACTATACCAAACTAAGTACTACTATAATAACTATTGTTGTTTTTATTCTTAGAGGTTCTAAACAAAGTTTGACAGTGAAGATATGGAGGAATACAAAGAACGAATTCAACAGTCCACAATAGTATTACAATTCAGACAGTCTATATAGTTCTACCTAATACAAGTAGTCCTAATATACAAGTACTTGTGCGAGGGAATACTTCAGCTAAGTATTGAAGCCAGTAATGACTATAGGATAATTTATGTGAAAAACACACACTTATTCATCATTTAGTTCCAAGGTGATTCATACAGATTGATTCAAACTTCCAGATCACCTAGGTCGAAAAGTGTACCTGGAATTACACCAAATGAAATGAAGAAGGACGAGTCAGCAAGAAGATTTGACAAACAACAATCAAAGCCAAAAACAATAGAAGTAATTTTGGACCAAACGTCTCAAGAGCCCAGGAATGAACTCAGAAATTCAACAGCAACTAATCGATCAAAAAACAAACTTGTTTGACCTCAAGTTTAATCGAAATTAAACTAGGAAGCTACAGGGAGATCAATGTAACAATTTTTTTTGGATTTTTTGAAAGTTTTTTGTTGTTTTTGGATTTTGGGTAGGAATTCAGATCTAGGAGAAGTTTTTGAATTTGAAATTTAAATTTTAGCTGATGAGAAATGACTGGAAAAGGGGGGGAAATTTCAAAGATTCAAAACTTGTTTCCTAATGCAGAATACACTGCCTTTTATAGGCAAAAGTGAGGGGCAGCCTTCAGATTTTTAGTTTTCTATCCTAGTCCCTCTTTATTTTCAGATCAGTCCTCTATTTTTTAACTTGCTTCTCAAGTTAACATACTTATCTTCTTAAATTTACCTTAAAACCCACATCTAGAAGCTTTTAGGAAGTTCTTGATAGATTCCCTACCCTTGAATTGCCTATCTTACTCTTATTTTGGTTCTGAAATTACAGAGCCTTAACAAATTGACCGATTTTAGGTGCCTAAACTACCCTTTATTGCCCCTAAAATTACTAACCCAACCAAACCTCTTTACCTTAGTTAAGATTCAACTATAGTTAATCAAAGACTAGGTTATTCAGCTATATCCAAACACCTAATCCTAAAATTGAATCAAAAATCCTATGTTGAGCTTGATTTAAATCTAATTATTATGCATTATTAAAAAAATAGTAAACAATTAATTTGAAACAATTCAAAACAAGGTAAAATGCCCTATGGAAACAGTAATATTCTAATAAACCTATGATCAATCAAATTATACTGAACTTGTTTCAAACCTAAATTAAACCTCAACCGAAATTGAAACACTTAAGCACACTGGTCATGCATTAAACCAATTCCAAAAATGCTGAAAATATAAAAACTAATCAGGTTTAACTAACTTAATTAATAAAAGGTGAAAAACCAAAGATCAACAGAATATTTATACAAAAATCATTCAAAACCAAAACTAAACTAAAAATCGCAACACAGAATCCTCAAAAAAAAATGAACAATACAATCAAACAGGAAGTAGAAACTCACTGATTTTGAACTCCACATGATTGATTTTCGAAATTGATTTCCATTTAATGTTACCTGTCTATTTCATCAAAAATAGGCATGTAACATTAACTAAAAATCACTCGACTACTCGAAACTTCCCAACACAGGTTGGACCTTGAACCCTAAATCTGAATTTTATGAAGATTTACTTAAAATCTGAAGGTTTTGGCTTGGGTTTCAGGGTAATGGAGTCAGGGAGGTTGTAGGGTGTAAGTTTGTGGTAGTTTGGCGGTGCCGTCGCCGTGGGCGGCGGAGATGGCGTCCACATATTTTAATATTCGAGGGGCTGGGCTAACTTTCGAAAGATGGTATATAGGGCGTTGGAAAGAGGAGGTTATGAAGAATATGTGGTGTAAATTTGAGGGCCATTGTACGTCGGCCGCCGCCGTGAGGCGATTTCCGGCCGCGGCATTAGGGCAGACCCAGCGGAAGGGACGGAGGGGATTAGGATTGTACGAGGATGATACATATTTTGTCTCTTGGTTAATGAAACGTTTTGGACATATTAATGTAAATTGGGAAGGAACTATAGCCATTGGATCAAAGAAGATGGAGGGCCTAGATCCTGGATCTATCGACGCCAAACGGCGTCATTTCGTCTTAAAGGGGGGTAGGCCGGGTTTGGGCATGGATTGGGCTAGGCCTGGAGAAGATTGGGGGGGGGGGGTCATTTGGGCTAAGCCACTTTTGTCCCAATTTTAGGCATTTTGTTAAGACCACTCTTTTCCTTTTAATTGTTTTCATTTATTTTCCTTTTTTATTGTAATTTCTTCTTATTCTTTTTTTTTATTTCGCTTTGTATTTTATATTTTTTCTAATTTTATTAAAATGAAAAATTAAAATAAAGACCTAATATATTTCCAAAATTAAGATAATTAATTCCTAGAAATTGATTAAGTCCTATTTAAAAGTAAACTCATTGTCGACACCCCCTTTTTCCCCCTTCTAAAAGAAAGAAATCGGGTCTACGACATATGGACAAAACAACTCTTATTCTCTTTTGAGGAATCGTGTTATGGAATTTGAAGAGTAGCCACCTAATGATTATAGTGCATTAGGACACTTCAAAGAAAAAGAAGAAGATTTGCAAGAAAACCAGAGTTTGGATAAGGGCTTGAGATTATCTCGAGGGGAAGGTGTTAGGAATCCCTCAAGATCCACTAGTGTGGTTCCCGGCCATGCTTAATTGTGACTTTAAAGGAGTAGAAGAAAGCAAGTAAGGTTTACACATAATAGTTACAAATAAGTTTGAAACTTTGAAAAGAAAAGGGAAGAATAGACAGTCTTTAGAAAAGGAGTTGATGCAAAGAAATGAAAGCACTTAAGGAAAAGAAAAGAAAGGCGGTCCTAGGTTCTATTTGGATCACATCAATGCAAAACCCAGCAATCACTCCTCAAACGAGGGGTCGCACGAGAACGTTATTTATTGCAATACCCAGCACTGGCCGTCATATCCATATTCTACCCTTCCCACCCCGCCATGGTATTTAAATGCGATTAGTCTCATTACTTATTCCATGCTATTACCCGTCCCAACCTATCAGTCCCGAGGTATTAGGATTTCTAATCCTAAAGGTGAGGAAAGGGGTAGGGGCATATATGCGGTTTAAAAGGATAAAATACTAGTGGCGACAACCAAAACAAATAGCAAATAATAGGGAGTTGACAAACAAGCATATAAGGCTCACGTAAGACCCCTTAAATCAGAGAACACATGTTTTAGCATGCCTTTCACATACCGATTTGGTCTTTAAGTTAAATTTAATGGTGGACGAACTAGTTTAACACATAGAGTTGGATAAAAAGTCTTCATTAGGCAGCCCGGATCCAATTGTCAGAAATTGAGGTATTTTATGCGAGTCATTTTAAAAAAGCACTGTTTTCAGAAAAGGGCCTAATGCAGAAGAGTTTAAAACAGAAGATTGAAAATTGCAGAAGTTTAGAGATGAATTCGAGAATTAACAGACTGATTTGATTAAGACCGAGGAGAAATGTAAAAAGAGTTTTAAGAAAAGGTGCAATATTTAAAAAGAAAGAGTTGAAAATCTATTTTGAAAGATAGCTTCAAGAGATGGATAGAAATTCAGGCAGAAGGTTTAAAGGCATTATTTTAGAAGAAAGATGCAAGTTTTGAAAAAAAACTTGAGATCATTACAGATTTATAAGAGTTTTAAAGCAAGCGGGTTTGGAAGAGGGGTATTGAAAACTTTTTATTAAGACGTTTTAAAGGCCAGTTAACAGGGTTTTTATTACTTAAACAAAGATTAGGCGAGTTTAGACTCCTATAGGCGTGATATCTATATCTTGATTTTTTTAAGGCTTGTTACTATTATTGAATTGGTAAAGGAATGAGTATTCGATTACCCTACCGTTTGCATAACGTTTATGCATTTCCTATAGGCATGATCTCTATATGCAACTTGTTACATGGATATTAAGTCTTATAGGCATGATTTCTAATGATTTGCAATATAGCTGAATATTAAATCTTATAGGCATGGTATCTAGATGATCGAGTTTAAATGTTGAAAACCTATAGACATGGTATCTAGGTAATTAAAAACATTAACCTATAGTTATGGTATCTACCCTTTGTGCAATAAAGTAAACCCCTCCCATGCCCTTTACTAATACTCCCCGAGTTCCTTTTTACAAGATTATTACAGAACCAGAAGAAAGAAAGAAAACAATTAAAAATACATCACAGCCTACAGCTAGATCCGAGCATCCTAATTCAATCTTAATATCCAATAACATATGTTTCACCAAATCCGGATTCCAGATTTCCAAGGCCTTCTCTCACCCAAAGTGTTTCAAAGTTCCAAGGAGCCTCAAAGACTCCAGGCAATGCTTACACTCTGGATAACAATTGTTGTAACAGAATAGTGAAGTGTGGAATTTCCAGCCCTCAGGCATCCAAGTTCAGAGGGAGCTCGAGGGTCCCAAAGCATGGCTTACCAAAGGGGGGCAGAACTTAGATACTAGGAATAAGTGCAAAGTAAGAGAGGAGTTAGGGAGCCATAGCAGAGGGTGGTCATACCCAGCCATGGGCATAGACTGGCACACCCCTGACCATCTGCTTGGCCAACAAATAAAGAGCAGACTTTTAGAAGTCAAACTTGGGTCTGGATGGTGATTAGGACACCACCAGACCTGAGTTAAGGCTCAGCACATAAGGGGTAAAGGGAATGGGAATTGATTTGAGTAGAGGTTCAAGAGAACCTGATTCTAAGTCATGAGTGGCAATAATAGAATGCCAACATGACTCAGAATTGCACTCACACATAAGAAGGGGGTCAAAGGGACAGAGTACCACATAAGAAAGCATTTACAGAAACATGAAGAAAGCAAGATGGCATAACAGACTTGAAGGTGCAGAACATAATGAAAGAGAGCATGACAGACTAAAAGGAGCATATAATGGAGAATGCATAACAGAAGAAGGGAAATAAACACATAGTGTAGGAGGGTATTATTTAACTAGAAAGACATACCAGTTGCAATTTTAGTACAGCAGAACAAGCAAAAGTAAGTAATCAGCCAGAAAGTCAGCAAAAGCAAACTCAGGACCTTCAGCAAGTGTTTGAGAGCTCAAGAGGAACTCAGGAGTATTTCTGACAGTAGAAGGGAGAGGAGCAGAGCACTTAGTAGAGAAAATAGAGAAAGTACTAGTAGAGAAAGTATTGGAAACTGTGTAGTATTCGAAGTGTTTTTAAAATCTGAAGTGGTTATGTGTCGAATTCTATTAGTGTGTTGAGAGAGGAGCATGTATTTATACTTAAAGTCAGGCAAGTAAGCAAGGAAAGAAAATATTCAAGTATCAATTAGGATCAATCAATAACAAAGGTTCCTTTAATTAAGGATTCCAAATTTGAACGGTAAAGGACATGAAATATTTTAAGGAAAGGGGATCAAATAAACACATTGTGCACAGCATACAAATAAGGGTGAATACATGTGGATCTTAATTAAGGAAAGGGAATTTTGAACAAGTTAATAAGGCAAGAAGTAAACTAATTAGCACATAGTAATTCAGGGAATCAAAGATTCCCTAAATCCCTAATGAAACAAGCCAGACAACAAAGGAATCGAGAGGTTCAAAATTAAACAAGGAAAGAATCAATCGAATTCACATAAGGCAAGACCGAAATCAATCCCCAAATCAAAGGTTATTCTGAGAGGGAAAATCTAGCTATAAAGAGGGCATGAGCTTTAAACATGCGAGGCTGGATTCAAACAATAGCAAAGTATCATGCAACCAAAGGATTATAGCTAAAAGAGAGTATCAGATGGCATGCGAGAGCTCAGATAAAGGGCCCTATAGGATTTTAGCAAAAATCAGAACCACAAGGAGAAACAAAGATGAACTCAGAAATTAGGGCTTTGAAATTAAACTAGTTCAAAGATGAGAAACAAACAAGTCACATACAAGCGGCCTCAGGGACTTGACTGAAACCCCAAATTCTAGGGTTTCTACCCTTAATTGAGTGTAGAGACGAAAGCAAATAAATCAGGCAAGAATAAGTTCAGAAACCCCCAAGGAACTAGAACCTTAAACATTTCAGGCAACGTAACAAGGGAACAAAATACTGTAAAAGAACTTATAAAGAAATGGTAGAGGAAAGCATGGTAGAAGAAAACACATGGGAATCACAGTAGAAACACATAGGAGTTACAGTAGAGAAAATACAGTAAGAGTAACACATAGGAATCATAGTAAAACAAGTAAAATCAAAGAAACCCTAAGTCGGAGAAGATGAACAATTTTGAAAGCACAGTTTTAAAAAGACACTCAGAGGAATCATTTGAAAACCTTAAAATAAACACAGATCTACAACATATCTAGAGAAATTAGGAGAACCTCGAAAGGCTAGGGTTTCAGAAGAACCCTAGAAGCGAGAAAAGCCTGGAAAAGGTCTGTTCCGAGTCAAATGAGTTAGAGCTAGGCTCGTAGGGCTAGGATATGCCGGAATCAAGCCGCGAAACTCAAATCGGCGGAGAACTGAGCGAAGGCCTTCAAGATCGAACCTTGAATCTTCAAGTAACAGGGGTATAAGGGCACATGGGGGTGAGTACAGGCCACCCAGGGCTTGGGATGCCATTGATTCAAGTGAAACAAGGTGGAAACCGGCGAGATAGGGCTAGGGTTTCGGAGAGGGTTAGAGAGATTTTGAAAGACGAAGGGATTTTAGGGGCGGCTATTTGTGAGAAATGAATTAGGGTTAGGGTAGTTGGAAATTAAAAATGGAAAGAAGGAATGGTGGTCGTTGATCAAAATGATCAATGACCTAGATTAAAAGGAGACGACCGGGCGGGTTAAGTGAGTTGGGTTTGGGGCGGGTCAAAATTAAAACGGGTCGTCTCAATTGGGTGGAATTGGGTTTTAAATTGAGGCTAAAATTGAAATAGAAATGGGCCAGATTTTAAATAGCCACTTTCTCCCCTTTTTATTTAATTAAAATAGTTAATAATAATTTAAAAATAAATTAAAAGCACTGAACTAGTTAACAAAATATAAACAATAATCTCAAAATATTAGGAATAATTTTATAATTGTAAAACCTTATTAATCGTAACATAGGATATAATTATAATTTTATGCAATTTAGCTTAGAGATATCAAAATAAATTTATAAAAATATACAAAAAATTACCTTAATTATATTTGGTGTAAATATGAGGACGAAAATAAATTATTCACCAAAAATAATAATTTTGGAAATAATTTTGGATTTTGTAATGTTAAAATAGACAATAAATTAATTTTAAAAAATCTTAAAAATTGAGGAAAATACCAAAACTTTCAGGCATGCTTATATATTCATACATATGCTATTTTGAAAGTATAAAAAATACATAGGAAAAAATTGGGTATCAACACTCATGACAAATTCACCAATTAACAATTAAAAATGCAAAAATGGACTATTTTTGTTATTTTCTTTACACTTTATTTTAAACGCAATTTAACTACTAATTAATCCTAAAACATGAAATTAAATCCCAAATGCTAATGTCAATTGTATATTTTTATATTTTTCACATGAATTAAAATGCACAAATAAAATGCAAACAATTAACATAAAATACCACAAAAATCCACAAAATACAAAATAATGAATGACATCATTTTGTTTGAATTTTTGGAAATAATTCCCATAGGGCAAAAATCACGTGCTCACAGCTGCCCCTCTTTGCCCGGAAACACAAAGAGTTTTCGTGCAAATATAAGTGAGCGAAAACGAGCGATTTTGGCCCGTTTGAATATTCCGTGTGAAGCATTTTTGAAAGAGTTGACCGCACCCTCCTTCTGAGGTTGCCTACATATCCTTGGCTAAAAAGGAATCAGGTCAGTGTAGTTCGGAAAAGTTTGGTAGCTGGGACTACCGGGGGCTGTGATTTCACTACTATTGCTGCCGCTACTGCTTGCTGACCCCCTTATTACACCGTGTCAAAATAAAAAGAAGCCAGCCTAAGCTATGATCTATGAATTAGAAAAGGGTCCTATCTATGTCTTCAAACTTGCTCTTATGTTTCCTTGAACTTGTATTCTTCCGATGGAATTCTTGCGTTGTTGCCTTGAATTGTGATCGGAAAGGTTTTGCCATTTCCCCGAGTGATGCTTGGCTGCTGAAGTTTGAAATATATACCTCTATTTTCTAGGCGGGCTCCTAACTGCTAACACTTGAAAGGTATTTCGTTGTTTTCCAGGTGGGCTCCTGATTGCTAAACTTAAAAAGTATTCCCTTGTTCTCCAAGTGGGCTCCTGATTGCTGAACTTGAAAAGTATTCCCTTGTTCTCCAGGTGCGCTCCTGATTGTTGAACTTGAAAAGTATTCCCTTGTTCTCCAGGTGGGCTCCTGACTTCAACAAAATAGAAAAACAAAGAAAATTTTCTGCCCCAGTTTGGTGGCTGGGCACATCATGTTATCAAGTACTAAAAATTAAACGCTAAAATTTGAATTGTACTTCCCTTATTTTCTAGGTGGGTGCCTGATTGCTGAGCTTGAAATATATTCCCTTGTTCTCCATATGGGCGCCTGACTTCTAAACTTGAAATGTATTCCCTTGTTCTCCAAGTGGGCTCCTAACTGCAACAAAATAGACAAACATAGAAACTTTTCTGCCCCAGTTTGGTGGCTGGGCACATCATATTATCAAATATTAAAAATTAACATCTAAAATTTGAATTGTAATTCCCTTGTTCTCCAGGTGGGGGCCTGATTGTTGAAACTTGAAATGTATTCCCTTGTTCTCCGGGTGGGCTCCTGATTGCTGAACTTGAAAAGTATTCCCTTGTTCTCCAGGTGGGCTTTGACTGCAACAAAATAGACAAACAAAGAAAACTTTCTGTCCCAGTTTGGTGGCTGGGTACATCATGTTATCAAATATTAAAAATTAAAAACTAAAATTTGAATTGTACTTCCCTTGTTCTCCAAGTGGGCGCCTGACCGCTGAACTTGAAATGTATTCCCTTATTCTCCAGGTGGACTCCTAACTGCAACAAAATAGAAAAACAAAGAAAATTTTTTGCCCCAGTTTGGTGGCTGGGTACAGCATGTTATGAAATATTAAAAATTGAAAGCTAAAATTTGAATTGTACTTCCCTTGTTCTCTAGGTGGGCTCCTGACTGCTGAACTTGAAATGTATTCCCTTATTCTCCACGTGGGCTCCTTATTGCTGAACTTGAAAAGTATTCCCTTTTTCTCCAAGTGGGCTCCTGATTGTTGAACTTGAAAAGTATTCCCTTGTTCTCCAGGTGGGCTCCTGATTGCTGAACTTGAAAAGTATTCCCTTGTTCTCCAGGTGGGCTCCTGACTATTGAACTTGAAAAGTATTCCCTTGTTCTCCAGGTGGGCTCCTGACTGCAACAAAATAGACAAACAAAGAAACTTTTCTGCCCCAGTTTGGTGGCTGGGCACATGGGTGAGTGTTAAACTGAATTATTCTACCAACTATTATGAGAATTATTCTGCCAACTATCATGGAAAATCCTAATTGAATCCCAACTTAAACATGCAAACTTATGCTCCCTTGGGGTACATTTATGCTACATTACGCTACTCATGATTGTTTTGAGATTTAAACCAAGTCCCATTTCTAGGAGGGCCCTGAGAGTTTCTGGTCATATATGTTTGGGTGTTGCCTTGCCTTATAGAGGGTTTCTCTGAAACTTCTGCCCCTATTTCAATCACAGAAAAATCTTGTCAGTTTAAAAGATGTGGTGGTTGGTTTGTGGCCTTGAACTTTGAGGGAGATTTCTCCTTCACTTTCCAAGAAGATCGATTTCCGCTCGAAGACCTTGCTTGTTTCTGGACTAGACCCCTTTCTCTGTCACCCTCGTCACATAGAATACCCTTTTCTCCGTTTGGACCCACTATCTTCTATTTATTGGGTTACATGAACTGGCGCCTCCCCAACCTTTTGTTGTGTCTATAACCTTTGATTTCTGCTTGGAATATCTTGCTTGTCACTGGTCAACCACCCTTTTGTCAATCTTACCGCAGAAAATGTCTTTGACCCGTTCACCAAGCCCCTTGTATCTTGTTGCATTGTTCATGAATTGATACGTATCAAACCCTTGTATTTCACATGAATCCCAAAGCATGTCAATTGCTACCCACTCAAGATGTATGTTTTTCTTTCTTGAATTAAGCCCCTGATCCGGTCCTTGCGGTCTACCGCTCCCCATTTGCCATGATAGCTTTGACTCCTGCTTGGAAGGTCTTGCTCGTCACTGGTTTAACGCCCTTTTATCAAGCTTATCACAGGAAATACCTTTGATCCGCTCATCCTAACCCTTCGTTTGTTGCATCGTTCATGAATTGACATATACCCAGCCTTTACATTTCACAAGGATCCAAAGCATGTTGATTGTTGCCAACTCAGTGTGCCGGCTGTTTTCTCTTGTCTTGATACATTGATGTATTCACCAGATCCCGTTTTGTTTACTTGGAAAGCTTGGTGGTAGATTTTGATATCGTTTCCCACTTATTATGACCAGACAGACTCAAGAAGGGGAAATAAATAGGACAAGAGGAACATAGTAGGAGGACAATGAAAGAGATGGTTCCTAACAAGAAAACTACAAAGTAGAAACCTATCGGATGTGGATACCGACTCTAATGACCTTGACATGCACCTACAGCCCGTTCCGTTTGGAAAATCCGATTGTTCAGCTCCTTTTGTACCTTTCGCCGTGAAGCTGGGCTTCAATGCTCCGCTTACCCGATCTGATTCACAGTCCTTATTCGACTTGTGGCGCCGATAGGGTTTTCACCATCAAGCCTCTCTCATTTTGGTTTTCTCTCATCTCACCGTCGCCTTATGGTGCCCGTGAAGGTTTTCACCAATAAGACTCTCTCATTTTTTATTTTTCTCATCTTCCATCGCCTTGGGGTACCAGTGAGGGTTCTCCTCAAGAAGACTCTCCTTCTTCAATTCCTTCGCTTGGACCGGCGTGATGCCCTTGATGTGAATCACCTCTTCTTGCATTTTTAGAAGACTGATCGGAAGGTCTTTCTTTGGACCGTAATGCAGGATTTTGGATGGGGTTAGACAGAAGGGTATCAAAGGCTCAAAATAATTTAACATGGGTTCAAAGTTACATCCTTCGAAATCAGATTTCTCATAACAACCACAACTTCTGCCCCAGTTTCCTTCTTGAGGGGGAGGGGGGAGGGGACTTTTGGATTTTTTATTTTTTGTGACTGAACCTCAGAGAGAGGCTGTTTACGTACCCTTTCGGGATAAAGTCGAACGTAGTTCAGGCCATAACACTACTTCGTTGTTGCGATCTTTCCTTTCTTCCACTTTCCTCTTCGCCTTTTTTTCTTCTTTTCATTTCTTTGCTTTTCTCTTTTCTTTTCTTCTTCCATTTTTCTTTTCTTTTCTCTTTCTTCTTTTTTTTTTTCTTTTTTTTCCTTTTTTTTCTCTTCTTCTTTTTTCTTTTCTCTTTTTCTTTCCTTTCGTTTGTTTTCTCTTCTCTTCTCTTTTATTTTCCTTCTTCTTTTCTTTTGGACTGTTTTTCTCTTGTTTTTTTTGCTAATTTTCCCCGCTTGGGCTTCCGAGTTTTGCTATTGATTTCGAAAGAGGGTACGAAAGAAAATAAATGAGGCTCAAAAGGGGTAACAATGGATAAAGTGTTTGGATAGTAGAACAAAATGCCTTCATCATTCCAATCTCCAAAACATGCCAAGTACAAACTACACAATTAAACAAGTTGAGGAAAACATATGTAACATCTTTTGATTGCACCAAAATTAATAACCATTTTCACATATTTGCCTTCTACACTTGTCAATTACCCAGCGCCATTGGAAAACAAACACGGTACCACAAACAACCTCTATAAACTTTAGGCAAACTTGCCTTTGGCTTCAAACCGAAGCGGCATGATACATTTCAACAGTATTTCTTTATGTTCTATCTGCCCCCGGTTTCACACAATTTGGGCTTGAAGTGATCTCAAAATGCTTTTACTTATTTCACTCAAATGTCCTTACATCTTCAACATTGTTTCATTATTTCATTACTAAACTGACTTTTAAAACTAAGCTCAGAATTACGCGTGCATGTCATGTCACTAGAACCAGCATGAAAAGAACTATAAAAGGAGAGGAGAAATAAACGAAATGACTAGAAATGGCAGGAAACAGAGAATTGCATTAGACTGACGGAATTGAAAGGGTTTAAACAAAACAAGCAAACTAGACTAAGGTTACAAACCTTGAACAAACCTAGACAGCACTAAACAAGCTATTACGACTAGACAAACAAGGCAAAGTGAAAGGATAGAAGGGTTTGAGTCACAAGATAATATCCGGGTTACACCCTGAAATAACCCGGACAACAGAAATGACAACAAAATAAACCACCAAAACTCCAAAAGATGGAGCGTATTCCCAATTACCAAGCATGGCATCCTAGCCACTGAGTTTCACACCAATATTGCTGGAACTTTCACAAGTCTTCATCACGTTGTTCTTAGCAAACTGCTTTTGGGTTCCTTCTGCCGTCTCGTTCTCACGATCAACCTCTGATAACATGAAACCTTAGTAGCATCTGGTCCTCCAGGGATCTCAAGAGAGTTCTCATGTTCCTTTTCAAAATAAATCATACCCACCATATGCCTCTCATTATGCACAGGAGATGGACTTTGGCTAATGTTTGCTGCATCTGGACTTTGCACGACAATGTCGCCTGCCTCAATAAGCTTCTGAATCGAATTCTTCAGATTCCAACCTTTATCTATGTCATGCCCCAGGGAACCAGAGCAGTATGCGCACCTTTGAGAAGGATCAAAATTCTTTGGAAGAGGGTTCGGCGTTTTTATCTGAATCGGCTTCAACATGTCCAATGTCCTTAACCTCTGGAACAGATTGGCATATGCCTCTCCCAACGGATCCGTAACCTCTCATTCTTAAATGCTAGACTGGGCTGAAAACCTGATCCGAGGTGTTTTTGGTAAGCTCGTGGGGGTAGATAGTGCACAAGGATAACCACCAGTGATGATGTCGAGGCTGGAAGTGTCGATCAGGAAAACCTATCGGATCGTCTTTTCTGTTCCTTTTTCTTCCAACCAAGCTTACCGGGCCATTCTGAATAGCTTCCGAACAACTCACGACTTTGCCTGACTTGATCCCTTCTTCTACTAGCTCCCCCATTTTTAACACATCATTGAAAGGCTTTCCCAGGGCCGGGATCAAATGATTGTAGTAGGTGGGTCCCTGGGCCTGTAGAGAAAGCCCAACCATTTCTTCTTTGCTAATCGGGGGACTGACCCGAGCAGCTTGCTCCCTCCATTGGAGCCCAAACACATTAAAGCTTTCCTCCAACTTCTTTTCCATTTTAGATAGCGAGGAGCGGACTGGGGTAACACTCGATTTTCATTGAAAGTATCGGACAAAGTCTTGAGCCATGTCACCCAATGTAAGCCACTTATGGACATCTTGACGAGTGTGCCAGTCCAAGGCTGCCCCAACCAAGCTCTCACTGAAATATGCTATCATCAAATCATCTTTCTCTCCAAAGATCCTCATTTGTTGCAATAGTCCCTCAGGTGGTCTACCGGATCTTCACGCCCATCATACAAGTTAAATTTTGGTACTTTGAACACTGCGGGCAGGCGGGCGTCACGGGTCATAATCAGTTCTTTGCAAGTCGTGCTACCCTGGCCTCTCACTCTTTGCTTGTCCCTTAAGGAATGTTATGCACTTTTCAACTTCCTGGGTACCCCATCTCGCCCTTCTCTTCCTGTAACCTTTTCATTTTTAGCATGAAGCTCATCCCGGGAGCTCTTCTTATATGAATCAAGGACCTTGTGGGCAACCTTTGGGGGGTGATATTGGGCATTACAAGCTTTGAGTGGGTATTCATCGTTTGGGGTAGTAGATATGACAGGAGAGGTAACTGGATGATGAGTGATGGAGCTACTGGGGTAGTTGGGAAAATTGTGATAAGCAGGTGTATCTGGAGAATATTGGGGATCATCTGGCACTCTGTTGGGAGTTTGGGTAAGGGCGCCATCTGGAAAAATCGGTGGTGGCGGGGGTGGTGCCTTCCCAGTCATCCAGGCTTGATACATGGCTGCCATGTGTTGTCTTAACATCTGCACCTCTTCAACCAACCCATTATCCCGTTCAACCAACTGTGTTGGGCACCGGTATCAACCAACTCAGTTCTATTGTTATTTGCCATTGCCTTTTGTCCTTGTGTTGCAAAGAAGAGTTACCACTTTAAAACCACAAACCAACCACCTTTCTGGAATGACATGACAAAATGAAACCATCACGTTAGCATTAGGGCACTTAACATATTGGTACCTGCACATTTGGGAGTGAATGCACCTAAGCAGTTAACAGTTCCTATTATGCTTTTGATCGGTCGCACGCATCATCCCGGCCTTTTCCTTCTTTATTTTCTTTTTCACTTTTCACTCTTGCCTTTGTCTTCTCTTGTTCCTATTCTCTCCCTTCCTCGATTTTTCCTTTTCTTTCTTGTTTTGCCGCTTTTTTCTTTTCTTTTTGCCTTTTTGTCTCTTTTTTCCTTTTTTGGTTATGGCCGAATCATATGGAGATTGTCTACGTATCATGACCCCGTATGAATCAGACCATGCATAGTTTTTGCGACTAAATGCAAAACTAAGGAAACTATTTTTTTTTAGGGGGGGTGGGGGGTTTCAATTTGTCATTAATAACAAGCTATTACAAAAACTACTAGACTATTTATTTTTATTTTTCTCAAAAGGTGAGTACAAAAACAGACTCAAAAACGACATACAGACTCAATTAACTAGGAATACATCAAAGCTTCAAATCCTGGGGCCCGCGGGGCATCACTAGGCATCGGCACGGTCCTGCGCAAGACTGAGAAGGTTTCAATATCAACAGTGACTATTTAAAGAGAACTAGCAATGTAATGACTTATTTTTGACTTAAAGAGCAAATAGCTATTTTTGCAAAAATTTTATTTAAGAAAAAAAAAATACTCGATTTTGTGGATATGGCCTTTCAGCACTTTCGAAAGGGAGATTTTAAGGCTGTGTACGCAAACTATTTAAAAATGACTCAGGGTGGCTGTTCTTGCAAAAACAGCCATTTGGCGCCCTTTTGGGAACATTCGACTTATTTTAAACAAGAATGGCATCACCCGACTTATTTTGACAAAATATTAAAAATTTTGGCATTATTTGGCTATTTTTGAAAAGGGGTGATTGGACCCGATGAGGGTTGCCTACGTATCTCACACCCGGTGAGAATCAAACCAGCGTATTTCGGGCAGACTTGCCAAAATCAGAGCTACTTTGAAAAATTTTCTTTCTATTTTTCAATTTTTTTTCTTTTTTTTTTCAAAAATCCGGCAGCATTTCGGTGCTATTTGGGTATTGGTTTTTTTTCCAGACAAATGGTTACCCTCACTTAACACTGCTATTTTTACTCATTATATATAAACCGGTCAACATGTAAAGCCGAGCAAATAAATGCACAAGTAGCACGTAAGATGCATCAGGATGGTTGCTTCAATTCAGGTCACCTGTCCTAGACGGACCCAACCTTTGTGTTGAGTCCCCTAAGTCAAATGCACATGATGCAAACAAGCTTCCTACTAGGGATCCGACATGAGGTTATTGTCCTTCTAGGTTTAAACAATAGGTTTATTGGTCTAGACCTGGCTTACCCGAGCGGACAACTCGGGCCGAGGGGGAGGCAGCGTACGGGGGATACAGAAGCTCCTCCGGCTTAGCAACTTATCCAAACCTCATTCTAAATTGGAAAAGACTCTAAACAGAAGAGAAGTTACACGAAGTGCACCCTTCTCCATGATGTAGAAGACTCAGAGAGAGGAAGGGATTCGCGACAGTTTATATACAATTCAACAAATATCCAAGCGGTAAAACATTTAGCACATATAGCATGGAACATGTAGAAAAATCAGAGAAAGCCAAATATAACAATTTAACTGAGCTCGAATTCTTGAACCCTGAACCGAAATTCTGGGTTCTTTTCCCCAGCAGAGTCGCCAGAGCTCTCACACCTCCTTTTTTGCTACTACACCCCGTGGAGGGTATAATAAAAGGAGTTTTTTCTAATTAAAGGGCAATCAAAACGAGATCCATTATTTAAGATATTCAGAGTCGCCACCTGGGAGATTTATGGTATCCCAAGTTACCGGTTTGAATCCCGAATCGAGGAAAGGGTTTGACTCTGTTTTACAGTCGCGAACTAGAAATCTGGGGTAAGGAATTCTATTAACCCGAAAGAAGGGGTTAGGCATTCCCGTATTCCGTGGTTCTAGCACGGTCGCTCAACTGCTATATTTAGCTGAACTCTGATTTTTATACATGTTAAAACCTATTGTGAAATTTTGGAATTATTTACCACTTTTAGTCCATTTTTAGGAAAGTGAACGTCGTTTAAGAATGTGTTTTCGTATCACATCACATGAAATGCACCTGGATCCTCGACACATTCTTATTCAATGTTTTGGGAGTTGGATTTGGGTTGCATGAAATGCACACCCGTATTTAAGAAGGTAACATTATTTAACGCGCCTAGATCGACTAACGTGTTATTATCTTTGCGGGAGGTCGTGAAATTTACTCAACGACACGCCCTAAATTATAAGTATTTTATTAAGCATTTAATGAGGGCACCACAATTTGTGCATTTTGTTCGGCGAGACTCGCCTCATTTTATTATTTAAAAGGCAAACCTAAAGCAACTACGATTTTCTATTTAACATTGTCTCTAAAGGGCCCTAATTGATTAGCATTATGAAATTCGGGCCTTAAGCTCAAGTCCGACTTTAAACAAGAGGAGAACCTCTTAATTTAAACTCGCTACTTAGCTTAGAAAGCCCAGAAAGGTATTACTGAATTAGAGCAATTTGAAGGGGAGAATTAAACTTTTAACACATTGGGCCTTAAAATCGGCATAGAATCATTTGTCAGTTATATAAGGCAATGCCACCTGTAGGCCTTTGTGCAGGCCCAGCTGAAATAAAGTCCGGCTTGGAATCCTTGAAGCTTTTGACTTGAAATTATATCTGGACCTTTGACTAGCTTAGCACACAATATCTGGACAGTTTTGCTGAAGGCCCAATGATAATGAAATAGACTTTTAGTGTATTTTCTGAATTTATATTGTTGCGGATCGTGAGCCCAATTGATCTAGATAGTAATGTAGGTTCACCTCAAGTTTACTCGAAATTAAACTAGGAAGCTACAGGAAGATCAATGTAACTATTGTTTTTTGAATTTTTGAAAATTTTCTGTTGTTTTTGGATTTTGGGCAGGAGTTCAGATCTAGGAGAAATTTTTGAATTTGAAATTTAAATTTTAGCTGATGAGAAACTTGAGGAAAGTGAGGGGAAATTTCGAAGATTCAAAACTTGTTTCCTAAGGCAGAATACACTGCCTTTTATAGGCAAAAGTGAGGGGCAGCCTTCAGATTTTTAGTTTTCTATCCTAGTCCCTCTTTATTTTCAGATCAGTCCTCTATTTTTTAACTTGCTTCTCAAGTTAACACACTTATCTTCTGAAATTTACCTCAAAACCCACATCTAGAAGCTTCTAGGAAGCTCTTGATAGATTCCCTACCCTTGAATTACCTATCTTGCCCTTATTTTGGTTCTGAAATTACAGAGCCTTAACAAATTGACCCATTTTAGGTGCCTAAACTACCCTTTATTGCCCCTGAAATTACTAACCCAACCAAACCTCTTTAACTTAGTTAAGATTCAACTATAGTTAATCAAAGGCTAGGTTATTCAGCTATATCCAAACACCTAATCCTAAAATCGAATAAAAAATTCTATGTTGAACTTGATTTAAATCTAATTATTATGCATTATTAAAAAAATAGTAAACAATTAATTTGAAACAATTCAAAACAAGGTAAAATGCCCTATGGAAACAGTAATATTCTAATAAACCTATGATCAATCAAATTATACTGAACTTATTTCAAACCTAAATTAAACCTCAACCGATCAAATTGAAACACTTAAGCATACTGGTCATGCATTAAACCAATTCCAAAAATGCTGAAAATATAAAAACTAATCAGGTTTAACTAAACTAATTAATAAAAGGTGAAAAACCAAAGATCAACAGAATATTTCAACAAAAATCAATCAAAACCAAAACTAAACTAAAAATCGCAACACAGAATCTTCGAACAAAAATGAACAATATGATCAAACAGGAAGTAGAAACTCACTGATTTTGAACTCCACGTGATTGTTTTTCAAAATTGATTTCCAGTTAATGTTACCTGTCTATTTCGTCAAAAATAGGCATGTAACATTAACTACAAATCACTCGACTACTCGAAACTGCCCAACACAGGTTGGGACTTGAATCTTAGATTTGAATTTTATGAAGATTTACTTAAAATTGGAAGGTTTTGGCTTGGGTTTCAGGTAATGGAGTCGGGGAGGTTGTAGGTTGTAAGTTTGAGTAGTTTGGCGTTGGCGCCGCTGTGGGCGGCGGAGGCGGCGTCCACAAATTTTAATATTCGAGGGGCTGGGCTAACTTTCGAAAGATGGTATGTAGGGCGTTGGAAAGAGGAGGTTATGAGGAATATGTGGTGTAAATTTGACGGCCATTGGATGTCAGCCGCCGCTATGAGGCAATTTTCGGCGGCGGCGTTAGGGCGGAGCCGGCGGAAGGGACGGAGGGGATTAGGGTTGTACGAGGATGATACATATTTGGTCTCTAGGTTAATGAAACGTTTTGGACATATTAATGTAAAATGGGGAAGGAACTTTAGCTGTTGGATCAAAGAAGATGGATGGCCTGGATCTATCGACGCCATACGGCGTCGTTTCGTCTTAAGGGAGGCAGGCCGGGTTTAAGCACTGATTGGGCCGGGCCTGGAGCAGATTAGAGGGGGGGTCGTTTGGGCTAAGCCACTTTTGGCCCAATTTTAGGTATTTTGTTGAGACCACTCTTTTCCTTTTAATTGTTTTTATTTATTTCCCTTTTTTATTGTAATTTATTCTTCTTTTTATTTATTTCGCTTTGTATTTTATATTTTTTCTGATTTTATTAAAATGCAAAATTAAAATAAAGACCTAATATATTTTCAAAATTAAGCTAATTAATTCCTAAAAATTGATTAAGTCATATTTAAATGTAAACTCATGACAAATTCACCAATTAACAATTAAAAATGCAAAAATTGGACTATTTTTGTTTTTTTTATACTCTATTTTAAACGCAATTTAACTACTAATTAATCCTAAAATATGAAACTAAATTCCAAATGCTAATGTCAAGTGTATATTTTTATATTTTTCACATGAATTAAAATGCACAAATAAAATACAAACAATTAACATAAAATGTCACAAAAATCCACAAAATACAAAATAATGAATGACATCATTTTGTTTGAATTTTTGGAAATAATTCCCATAGGGTAAAAATCACGTGCTCACATCAGTCTCCCTCTCCCTCTTTCTAGAAAATATGTAAACACACCTCTCCAAAGAATTGAGAGGATAAGTGATCTCATACCTTCATCGGATCCAAAAAAGGGTTAGAAGGTTCTTGTATTTATCTACCATTGATCTTTATTAAATGAAAGAAGATCTGTCTCACTGAAGATCGGGTGAATCTTTTCCTTTATTTATATTTTTGTTACTTAATGCATCTTTACTTATGCCGTTAAATCTGATCATAATCGCTGTCAACATTTATATTTGACTATGTTTTTCTACTTCTCCTACTCATCTCGGATCTAGAGTTAATTATCTTTAACTAGGATTTGCCCCTTCATCTTTATTGATTGATCTGCTTAAAAAGTGTTAAACAACTTTTGAGTTAAACAGACTCCACTCTCAATTACTGTATGTTTCATTTAAAGGGAAGTCAATCACAGTCATACGGTGGAAGTATATGTTCTTAACTGCCTCCTTGCATAAATTTGTGCAAACTGATGTTCTATGTGCTAATTATGCTTTGACTGCATGATTTGGTTTCAATAAATTGATGTGCTAATCATGATTTTGCTTCAAAGCATAATATAACTTGCATACTACCTCCTGTGTGTGTGTGTTTTTTTTTTCTTTTTTTTTTCTTCTTCAGTTTTACCATATTTTCTGAGGAGTCATTTTTATGTTTGGTTGCAGGAGAAGATTGTTCAATATGATAAACGCCTTTTGGTTAGGCATCATAAAAAAAATTATAAAGAAGAAGGAAATCAAAAGTTAAGGATACTTGGTCCTGAACTTAGTATTACAAGTTCAAAAGTTAAGGACACTTGGTCCTGAACTTAAACTAACAAGCTTAAAAGTTAAGGACAATATGTCCTGAACTTACAATTACACGTTCAAAAGTTAAGAACAATAGGTCCTGAAGTCCTGAACTTAGACTAACAATCTCAAAAGTTAAGGACAATAGGTCCTGAACTTAGGCTAAGAAGCCCAAAAGTTAAGGATAATAGGTTCTGAACTTAGACTAACAAACTCAAAAGTTAAGGACACTTGGTCCTGAACTTACAGTTACAAGTTTAAAAGTTAAGGACAATAGGTCCTTAACTTTGATTTTCAAGTCCAAAAGTTAATGATAGACAGTCCTTAACTTACAGTTACACATTCAAAAGTTAAGGACAAGCAGTCCTTAACTTACATTTATAAGTTCAAAAGTTAAGGACAATAGGTCCTTAACTTTGATTTCCAAGTTCAAAAGTTACGGACAGATAGTCCTTAACTTACAGTTACACGTTCAAAAGTTAACGACAAGCAATACTTAACTTACAGTTACAAGTTCAAAAGTTAAGGACAATAGGTCATTAACTTTGACTTACAAGTTCAAAAGTTAAGGACGCTTGGTATTGAAGTTTGAATTCCAAGTTCAAAAGTTAAGGATATGTAGTCCTGAAGTCCTGAACTTAGAGTTACAGGTTAAAAAGTTAAAGACATGTAGTCTTGAAGTCCTGAACTTAGAGTTTCAAGTTCAAAAGTTAAGGACATGCAGTTCTGAAGTCCTGAAGTTAAGGACATGAGCAGAAGGGTATTTTCGTTCGGGCAGTTAAAGTTCATTAAACCAGTGGCTAAAAACTAAAGACATTTAAAACACTGACTTTAAAATAAAGGCAGGAGCTGTTCGTGGCTATTTGCGCACATCGCCCCTCTAATGTTGTATTCAGGGCCGGCCGAAGGGTAAAGCTACTAAAGCAGTTGCTTTGGGCCTCATAATTTTTGGGGCCCCAAATTTTCCTAATATGTTATATATTAGTAATTTATATTTAGTAGAATATTTAGTATTTTAAATGAGAAATTACAGATTTTCATTATAAAAAAGTATGATTAGATTATTGATCATAAATTGAGAATTTTTTTTATATATTGGGAATTATTTTATAGACCATAAATTGAGAAAGAATTCTATTATTATTCGTAATTCAAAAAAAAAGGTTGAAAGTTTAATACAATTTCACAACGCGTCGTTGATAAAATTTTAGCAAATAATAAAAACAATAATTAGAAGGTATGCTTCAAGAGAAATTAATTGGATTAGGTAAAATTATTAATAACTTTGCATAAGAAAAGCTATAAATATAAAATTTAAATGAAATTACATATAAATTTTTTTCTTTTTTATATAAAAAATAAGGCTTTCATTGAAATTTTGTTTTAGACCTCCATATTTATTGAGCCGCCCTGGTTGTATTATACTCCAATCACTTTTTTCCTGCTCACTTAACTTAAACAATAATACAAATATATATCCCATTCCCTAAGACCAATCCAAATAATGAAGCATATGATATGTCATTAGTTATATTATACTGTTCCAAATAAAAACCATCTGGCCTCACCTCCCATTTACAGTAGAATAGAAAATTATAAACTTTTATCTGATCAAAGACACAACTATGTGGGTCGATTAAACACCTCAAATCTTTTATCTTTTGAACCCCACCAAAAGTTACAAAAAAATAAAGTATTGTCGGCAAAAGCCTCGCAAAATGACCAATTAATTAAAGTCTTCATCTACGGCAAAAGTATGGTATCCAAGGTCATCATTCTTCGACGCACAATGAATTGTCAGTTGTGGAGAATCAGAAGGAAGTTTATTGATTACATGTACTTGCATCTTCTCAGTAAAGACGCATTTTTTGGCTATTGAAAGGTCAAGGGACGTTATCAATAACAACAAGAAGACGTTGATCAACGAGAGAGCCATACTGAGAAAATAATAAGTATGGTAAAATTAAAGGGGTTCCAGAGTTTTATACACAAAAGCTCGATTTGGATTCCAGCAATTTGTTCCTTTCTGAAATCATTTAATGCTATTTTACACTCTTTATGTTATTGAATTTATTGAAAGATAATTAATTGAGATGTGATTAAATAATTAAATATTTATTGTCTAACTTATTAAGTTTTTAGGTAATGCATATAATGCTATTGAAAGGTCAAGGGGAGAGATCGATACTCCCTCCGGTCCAAAATAAATGATTTTTTTAAATTTAAAGAATGAATTAATTATTTTTTCCTATATTGTCCTTGGAGTAAATAGTGTTGGAATATGTGTTATGAGTGTTTATGTGAGATAGTAAAGGTTAATATGGTCAATTTTATTGATAATTAATGCTAAAAGGTAAATTTCTTAATCTGTGCAAAAACATCCAAAAAATCACTTATTTTGAACCGGAAGGAGTAACAAAAAGAAGATATTGTCGGAGGAGAGAGCCATAAATGACAAAATAATTAGTGTCGCAAAAGTAAAGGAGGTGTTGGTGTTTTATACAGAAAAATTTTAAGGAAAAATGACAGCCGCTTTCAAAATAATAGCCGAAAAATTGTTTATTATATATATATACACACATACACATTCTGTATGTTATATGCAAAAATTATATAAATTTTATATTCTTTTTACTACTAAATATAAATAATTTTTTGCACGGGTTAAAAGTAAAATAGTCCAAAATTCGAGTTTAGTCAGGCCCGCAAAATGTTGATTTGGGTTCCAACAATTTGTCTATTTACCGAAATCATTCAATCACTAATCACTATTAAAGTCTCTTCCTCTTTTCTTTCCTCTTTATTTCATTAAATTTATGGCTAGATGATTAAACCTGCGATATATTCTACACTTGATTAATTGTTGTGAGATTTATACAATGGCTTCTAGTCAAAGATAGACTCAGATTTTAGATTATAATGTTGAGACATGATTAAAGATCTCATGCACGAGTTCTGGTGAAAGTTGATATAACCAAATCATTAGTGAAGAGTGTTGAATTATAACTCCAACTTGTGTTAAACAGCAGGAAATTGTATATGAATGGAAGCCTAAGTTCTGTAATGAATGCTTACACTTTGGGCATGATGTCTTTGAATGCTGGAAGTCAAACAAGTCTGAGGAAACTGAGGAATTCCAAGTCCCTAAGAGAAGAAATAGGGGCAGAAGAAGAAGAATCATTCAGGAATGGAAACCTAAAGAATATCAGGAGAAGGATGAAGGGCAGGAAGAAATAAAAGAAATGAAGAATACCACATGAGATGGGGAAGAGTTACTGTAAGCACGTGATTTTTGCCCAATATGAGAAATACTCCCGAAAATTTAAAATAAAAGAGTTTTGGGGTTGTGTGCAATTTTGAGATTTTTTGTGGTATTTTTGGATAGTTGTTTGTATCTGTCTGTGCATGTTTATTTGTTTCAATTAAGGAAAATCAAAATATATCGCATTTGCACTTAGGATTTAATTTACAATTAAAAGTAATTAAGTTTGTTTTACAAAAACGAAAAATAAAAAATAATGTACTTTGCATTTTCGGCATTTAATGTCTAAATTATGTGAGCTTACTTTTAATTGGTGTTTAATCTTGTGTGATAATTATTATTAGGAGTCAATTGGCATTTGGTTAATTTTTTATTTTTATATTAGTTTAGAATTTTGGTTTTAGTAATTGAAAATTAAGGAGATGAAAATAGAGAG
>MU713446.1:0-51351 GCA_026770625.1 Nicotiana glauca | reverse complement strand
CAAAACTCTACGAAACCCAATCCAAACACCCCACTTCACTTGTTCATCGTCTCTCTCAGAGACCAAACGCCCCCTTTTACCAAACCCTAGCCGCCATGGCATTCCTCCGCCTGAAACCCGGCGGCAACAACACCACTGGTCACTAAATTAATACCTCTTAAGCATCTAACCACCCTCAATCCAAATCCGTTAACCATTTGCCTCGAATCAACCTGCATCATCTCGAATCATTATTTGAAGATTCGAGATAAATTGGAACCTACCCCAACCAAGCCCAAATTCACGCCCTGGCACCCCCTGACCTCCCTCGTTCCCAAACCACCTTTGGTTTGGTTCGAATCAGGTTAGAACCGTTCGGTCACCAAATCGGACCCCCAAGAACCCTAGAAAACCAAAGGTTGAAATTTGTCCAGATTAAAAGAGTTTGGGTGTCTAACTAACCTTAGTCGAAGTGTTCTCAGTTGAGAACACTCGATTAAGGTCTGTTTGACCTCAAAAAATCCAAGTCTGAGTTGGTCCCAAGGTCGTCTGTTTCTGATTTTTGCCACTGAGGTATTTTCCCCTCTCCTTTGTTCTATTTTTGTGTTTATACCTGTTTATGTGTTTAGTTTAGTTTTATGGATTTTCAATCATTTGTTCTATCCAACTCCAACCAGACCATTTATTTTGTCAAATTTTCTTCTGTCCATTGTTAAGTGTGTTTGAGCTATATAATCGATTTGAAACTTCGTCGAATATTTAGTTTATAAGTTCCTTGTTTTGTCAGTACAACTGGAATCGTCGTGTTGGTCTGCTCTATTATTCTTGTTTGTTGTTAATTGTTAGATGTCATAATTTGTATAGTCGATTGCATAAGTGTCGTCAATTGGTTTTTCATGCTCGAATGCTAGAATAACATGTTCACGAATTCATGCCAGCAGGTTTGTTTCTTTTTGTCCTGATTGTTATGAATTGAGAACAAGCTTGTTAATGGTTGAGCTTAGAAATTAGCCTGTTGATTGCTTGAACCTGGTTGATATTCACGTTTTGCTCGCATTAGCAAATCCCTGTTTGATCATTTGGTTTGAGTTGGTCAGGATTGGTTCCCAGTATGATCAACTCATTCCATCTGATTGATACCAATTTTGAGTTGATTTGGTCTCTTACTGTGAATCACGATTTGAATTTGACTAGGAATTGGTTATAGCTGATAGGTTTAATTCAGATAAGTAAGGGATTAGATAGTTTAGTAGTTTCAGTGATTTCAGAGGTTAATGTGGACTTGAAATTTTGAAATGATTGAGTGAGCTCTACTTAAGGGTTTGGGGTTTGATGATTGATCCGGCTGTTGTTATTTTAAAAGTAACTCACAAAGGATTTCTGGCTTAATTTATGTAGTAATTTGGGAATAAGGGACCCTCAATGATTACTAAGGAATTTGATTGAGACAAATGTTAGTGGATTTGGAAAAGTTAGGGGACAATGTCAAGTGGGATTGAATAGTTAATAGACCACTAATAGTGGAAGAGGACTTTCTAGCTTTGACTATCATTAGGGCCTGAAAATCCGGCACAGATAAGGGGATTGAATGATTTAAAGAATAGGATAAAAAGAAAAGATAGACGGATGGAGAAGAGAAAAAAAATAGAAGTTTCAGAAAAGAGGGAAGAGAAGAGAATTTGAGTATAAAATAAAGAAATACATACTGAGCTATGGGGGGTTCCATTAAGTCTCTTCAGTAGTCTTTAATTTGTCCAAATTCTGAAACAACTTTGGCTCATCTAAGTGTGGAATGGATTAAAATTGGTATTGCTATTGGTTTCACAATTGGTGCCGGGTCATTTCTGGACTGTTATTTCTTTTCATTTTTGGTGCTGCTAGAATTTTTACTGGTTTTAAATCGGTTACTGGGCCGTTGCTGGTTGCTGTTTGCCGTTGCTGTGTTATCTGCTGCTAACTACTCCTTCTTGTTGCATGTCCATTATCCAGGTACATGTTCTAAAGTCCTCAAGTCTATAGAAATAAAGTGAAAATGTTTCCTGAAGTAGAACTCTGAACTCCTTCTGTTTGTTTGATTTCAGTGTGTAAAACAGTAGTTTATTCGACATTACATGTTGTGTACTGGACTGGTCCTCGAATGTATGTACTGGACTGTTGAATCTATTTTTACAAACATGTGAATATCAATTGTAATTAATCTTAGTTTGTGATTACGAGTTATGAAATATAGTGTGGTTAATTCATTTTCAGTAGTTGTAAAATAGTTTCAAATAGTTTTATATGTCACAAAATAGGTTCAAATAGTTCAAATGGAAATCAGCATGTTGGTTTAATATATCTAGTTCTGAAATTGCGAGTTCACTTAAGGAAATAACATCATTCTAAATAGCAATTTGAATAATTTTAGTAACTTGTGTTAGTTCTCAATTGTTAGTGATTAACGTTAGCCTGATGTCAGTTTTTAAGCATTGATGCATTTTTCAACATGTCGTAAAAAGAGTTCAAGAAATGGCTTTGTTTTACACATAGTTAATTCCAATAGTCCAATTCATCTAATAAAGCCAAGTTTGAATTATATCGAAATGGTAGCTAGTTTGTTAATATTTAAAATGGCACGAGGCGGATTTTAAGTTAGGTAGCGGGTCCAAACTAGAAGGTATTTCCTTTTGTTTGGACCCGGACTTGAACTTGAAACCCGATTTTTTAATGTTAATCGATTAGGATTTTTCTTTATTTCTTTTAGAGACAAAATTAATTAAAAAAAAATGTAGTCACTTTAGGATGATCCTTTTAAAATAAACGAGATGAGCCTCTCTAAATAGAACATATAAATTGCGGGGCCCTCATGAACGTATATGTTTAAATACTTAGACTTCGGGACGGACTGTTTAGCGAATTTCACGGCTTTTCCCAAAATAATAATGCGATAGTCTCTTTAGGCGCGTGTTTAATAATCATACCTTCTTAAACTCGGGTGTGCATTTCATGCGACCCAAATCCAAATCCCAAAACGTCGAGTCAAATGTGTTCAGGATTGCGGGTACATTTCATTTGACGTGATCCAAAGACATGTTTTAAACGACGTTCAATTTTCTTTAATAATTTGAATAAAAGCGGTTCAAAGTTAAAATTAGCACATAGGTTCAAATGTATTAAAATCAGATAAATAAGCTAAATATGACAATTAAGCGACCGTGCTAGAACCACCGAACTGGGGAATGCTTAACACCTTTTCCCGGGTTAACAGAATTCCTTATCCGGATTTTTGGTTCGCGGACTGTTAAATAGAGTCAATCCTTTCCTCGATTCGGGACTCAACCGGTGACTTGGGACACCATAAATCTCCCAAGTGGCGACTCTGAATCTCTTAGTAAACGAATCCCGTTTCGATTGTCCTTTAATTGGAAAAACTCCCTTTACTACGCCCTTCGCGGGGTGCGGTAGCGCCAAAAGGAGGTGCGACAGCTCTGGCGACTCTGCTGGGGACTTGGAACCCAGAACCACTGGTTCAGGGTTCAAGAATTCGAGCTTGGAATAATTGTTGTATTTGACTTATTTATTATCTGATTCTTATTACATGTTTTGGCTAATGTACTAAATGTTGCTTTTACCGCTTTGATAATTTTTGAACTGTGCATATAAACTGTCTTCTCATGCACCCCCTCTGAGTCTTCTTGAAAATAAAATTGGGCATTTGCTTGACATAGCCCGCTTTCTTTGAGATAGCAGAGGTGCCTGACACCCGGTGAAGGATTTTAGTCACACATGTTTTTAGTGGGGAGCACCACCAGTTAAGCCGGAAAGCAATGCTACCGGTACACTGACCCTCCTCGGCTCGAGTTGTCCGCTCGGGTAAGCCAGGTCTAGAACAATAAACCCAGGTTTTAAACCTAGAATAACAAAGCCTCATGCCGGATCCCTAGTGGGAACGTTTGTTTGCATCATGTGCATTTGACTTAGGGGACACAACACAGGGATTGGGTCCGTCTAGGACAGTCAACCGGAATTTAAAGGACCATCCTGATGCATCTTACTTTCTACCTATGCATTTATTTTGTTTTGGACTAGCATGCTGACCGGCTTCTGAAAATAGGAAATATTGGAAAATTGTGAAAAAAAAACTTCATAGAGAGATAACTACTCATTTTTTTTTTGAAAAAAACCAATGCCCAAGTAGTGTCGAAACTCTGTCGGATTTTTAAGAAAATGAAACAATAATAATATATTTTATAGTTTGTTTTATTTGCTGATGAAAAGAAAAAAAGGGGGAAGTTTTTATTTTTGAAATAGTCTGTTCTATTTGCCAGTGAAAAAGAAAAAAAATGTTTTTATTTTTTCAAAAATAGTTTGTTTCACTTTCCACTGAAAAAAAAATTATATTTTTTAAAATAGTTTGTTTTATTTGCCAATAAAGGAAAAATGTGATTTTATTTTCAAAAAAATAGTTTATTTGTTTGTCAATAAAATGAAAAAATAGTTCGTTTTGTTTGCCAATAAAAAAGGAAAAAAAGGGGAAAAATATTTTGTCTGCAGATATAATTTGTTCTATTGGCAGAACTACGCTGGTTTGATTCTCACAGGATGTGAGATACGTAGGCAACCCTCATCGGGTCCAACCTCCCCTTTTGCAAAAATAGCCAAAAATGTCAAATTTTAGTTTTAGTCGTAAACAAGTTGGTGATGCTGTTTTGCCGAAAATAGCCGAATGTTCCCGAAAGGGACGCCGGAAGGCTGACTTTGCATAAACGGTCACCTTTGGTCATTTTTAGATTTTTGGCCGGTTGACCCACATAGCCTTAAAATCTTCATCCCCGAGGCGTTGAAAGGCTGTGTTTGCAATATCGGGTTTTCTATTTTTGAAAAAAAAAGAGTCATAAATAAGTCGGTGCTGTTGTTTTTGCCGGAAATTGCCGAATGTACCCGAAAGGGACACCGGAAGATTGACTTTGCATTAACAACCACCTTTAATCATTGTTTTAGGATTTTGGCCTGTTGGCTAATGCAGCTTTAAAATCTTCGTCCCCGAGGTGCTGAAAGGCCGTGTTTACAAAATCAGGTCTTTTATTTTATTTTTTTTAAAACAAACAAGAAAAAGAGTCAATGGGCAAGCGAATGCCATTTGGATTTTGGTCAAAATAAGCCGAGCCAGCTTCGACGGTGTCTTAACCATTCTTGCCGAGATAGCATGAGAGTATCTTTTAGTTGTCGAAAGGCTATTTTCATAAAAGAACGGAAAAGTTTGTAAAATAATCCTTTCGGGCCTCAAAATTCATGTGAAATTGAGAAGGGGCCACATGTGCAAAAAATAGCCATTTGGTTAAAATTGGCATATAGGGGAAGGAATCTGTTAGTCTGTTTTTTATTTTCATTTCTTTTGATTAACAGCATGTGGTGTTTGATTTTCGAGTTTGTAGGTTGTCTTTTCGTCAAAGTCTATTAAGTATGGTTAGCTTTTAAACCTGTGTTATCAAGTTTGTTGTATTACAAAAATGAAAAAAAATATGTTTTGTTGTTATTTACCGTGTATCTGCCCGAACTACGCAAGGTCTGATTCATGCGGGGTCATGATACGTAGGCAATCCACATAAGATTCGATCACAACTATAATAATAAGGACTGACTGAGTCCACAAAAAAAAGAGTGCAAAGTTTTGATAATAATAAGGACTGACTGAGTCCACAAAAAAAAATGTTGTTAACAATAAGGACCGACTGAGTCCATTCTAACATGTTCTGTTTTGAATTATAGTGAAAGTTGAGGTGGTTGGTTGTGGTTCTCTTCCCTACAACACAAAGTCAAGGGATAATGGCAGAAAACCTCAGAACCGAGTGGGTTGGTACCGATGACCGACAACAACTGGTTGAACAGAACCACGGGTTGGTAGAAGAAGTGAAAATGTTGAGACAACATGTGGCAGACATGTAACGGGCATGGACGGCTAGGGAAGCACCGCCCCCGCCACCACCTAGCTTCCTGGACTCTGTGTTTACTCGAACACCGAGCGCAATGCCAGATGATCCCCCACACTCTCCATATATACCCGCCTATCATAGCTTTCCCAGCCACCCCAGTAGCTCCATCACTCGGCATCTGTCTATATTTTCCCAGAAGTGCCTTCCAGTCACATCCACTGTTCCCGACAATGAACACCCACCCGAAGCTCATATTGCCCAGCATTACCCCTCCGAGGTTGCTCACAAGGTCCCCAAACAGGGCCCGTAGGTTGAACCTCCCCAACGACAAGGTCCAGTGGTCGTCTTTGCTAAAGTCCCTCAGCCTCTATATCGAATCCGTGGATATCCTTGTAATTCTCCTGGCCCCTACTTCTCCCCACGAGCATACCAGAAACCCCATGGGTCAGGTTTTAGGCCAAATCAGGCATTTAGAAATGAGAGGTTGCTGAAACGAGAAAAGGCTCTCACCCCTATGGGAGAATCGTATGCCAGTTTGTTCCAGAAGTTGAAGCAACTGGGCATGTTGAAACCAATTCAGATAAAAATGTCAAATCATCGGTCAAAGAGGTGTGATTTTTCTCAAAGGTGCGCATGTTGCTCAGATGCCCCGGGGCATGACATAGAAAAATGTTGGAAGTTGAAAAAAGTAATTCAGGAGCTTATTAATGCAGGCGACGTTGTCGTACAAAATTCGAATACAACAGACACCCGTATGGTTGATGCAGAAGGCAGTGGCTAAAGATGTCGTGCTTGGTAATTGGAAAGATGCTCCATTTGTGGGTTAGCCGGAGAGGAGCTTTGGTGGCGTAGGTTGTTGTTGTTTCTGTTGTCCAGATTATTTCAGGGTTGTAATCTGGATATTGTCTTGTAACTCAAACCCTTCTATCATTCTATTTTGTCCAGTTTTTCTTTGGTCATAATATCTCATGTTAGTGTTGTCTAGGTTTGTTCTAAGGGTTATAACCCCATCTTAGTTTGTTTGTTTTGTTGTTCGAGTTGTTGTTTCGTCGGTTAATGCAATATCCTATTTTCTTTTACGTTTAGTCATTTTTTCTTACTTTTCCCTTTCTATAGTTCTTTTTTCGTCAACTCTAGTGACATGACATGCGCACATAATTTTGGCCTAATCTTATAAGTTAATCGTAAAGCCATTGGAAGGTGATCGGGACATTTAAAGGAAATAAGAACGGTTTGAGACTATTCGGAGCCCGATTCATGTGAAACAGGGGCAAGTAAAAAGAAAGACGTTAAAGGCAAGCTGGCCATGTTGACATGGGGGTCGTTCGCAGTAATGAAAATAAGAGTGTTGCCCAACAGTGCTTTTAAAAATATGACGAATGTTAATCGTGTTGTTTGCACTTGGCATGTTTTGAAGATTGGAATGACGAATGCATTTTGTTCTGCTACCCAAACACTTTATCCTTCGTTACCCTTTTTGAGCCTTATTTGTTTTCTTTTATACCTCTCCTTTGGAATCAGTAGCAAAGACTAGAAACACAAACATGGAAGATATAAAATAAAAAATAAAAAAAAGAAGAACAAGAAAAAGAAAACAACAAAAAAGAAAAAAAAAGAGAAAGAATGAGGAAAGGAAAATGAAAAAAGTAAAAATGAAAACTAGAAAAAACAAAGGAATTGGGAACTACGTTTGACCTGATTCCTCAAAGAGGATACGTAGGCGCTTCACAGATCGGTCATAGTGTAACAAAAAATCAAAAAATCCCCAAGCAAGAAACTGGGGAAAAAGCTGTGTTTATTATAAAGAAGTTTAATTCCGAAGGTTGTAATTTTAAACCCAAGTTGATTTATTTTGAGCCTTTTATGCCCTTTTCCTTCTAGCCCTATCCAAAATCCTACATTACGGTCCAAAGAAAGACCTTTCGATCAGTCTTCAAAAGAGGCCAAGTCAGGCAAATGCGAGAGTCTTATCAGAACATAACACTCTGATTATCAGCAGAAAAGACTCTGATCCCCAACAGAAAAGAATTACGAAAGAGTCTTAGCGGTAACACCCCCAATACCTAGCTGGAAAATAAATAAATAAACAAATGAGAGAGTCTTGTCGGTGAAAACCTTCACGGGCACCATAAGGCGATGAAAGCTGAGAGAAAAACCAAAATGAGAGAGGCTTGATAGTGAAAACTTTCGGGCACTACAAGTCAAATAAGGGTGAGAATCAGATGGGTAATCACCAAATAAAGATATTGAAAGATGATTGACGACGGAGGATAGGCCATATGTGCATGTCATGACCATTAGAGTCAGTATCCGCGTTTGATAGGTTTTTATTTTATAGTTTCTCTTGTTAGAGAGTCATTTCTTTCCTTTGTATTTTATTCTGTTCCTTTTTATCTTTCTCCTTTCATCAAAAAAAAAAAAATTCCCCAGTAGAGTCTGTTTGATCTGAACAAGTTAGAAATGACTTCAAAATTTGCCATCAGCTTTCCAATTATGCGAGGCGAGATCTGATTAGAACATCCAAGTGGTATAAGCCAGGAGGAAACAAGTGCAGAGGCCAGTGTCCAGAAGGATATTCCCCAGCAAGAGGAAATTGACAAAGGGGTGGGTCAGTGTCAAGAAGGATACCTCCATCAAAAAGCGAAGGTTAATGACCTCAAGGCCAAGGCCAATGAGACTCAAAGGTCGGGGAAATGCCCGTTCCCTAGATATGCCACAAAAGAAGGGGGGATATCCCCAGCAGAAAAGGTATTTCCAGTGACAAGGATGAACGAAGAAAATGGTTCATCAGTAAAACATGCAAGATCCTCAAGCAGGGTCACTGCCATAGGAATTTGGGTGGTCAGGATACCAGTGGAAAACAACGGTGAAAGGCTTGTGAATAAAGAGTCGTCAAGGAGGGCGGGGAAGCGAGAAAGGGAAAAACTATCCCCAGCAGGAATATCATCCCCAGCAGGTTTTGGTGGTGTAATAAAATGCAGAGAAAGAGAAGAAGAGAGATTCCTCCAGCAGTATTATCCCCAGCAGGTTTTGGTGGTGTAATAAAATGCAGAGCAGGGAAGGAGAGAAGGAGAACCATCCCCAGCAGGAGCATCACAACCAACCACCGCATTTTAAACTAACAGATTTTCTTTGATATGAAGCAGGAAAAAGTAAATGGCATTGATGGAAAGTCATGCCACAAGGAAGATTATCAAACTGGGGCAGAAAATTTTCCTTTCATTTGGAAAATTTTCTGGAAGTCCGGTATACACTTGGGGAAGAAGAAAGATAACACCAATTTTAAGGGAAGTGGTCTTTGAACCAGTATTATCCCCAACGGTGTTGAAAGAAAGAAAATAACAAATTTTAATGAAAGGAGTTGTACCCCCAGTGGACAGAATAAAGGGACTAAACTGGTGTTCAGAAAGAGCAAAAGCCAGTGTCATCCCTAGCAGCTTCCAGAAGAATGAAGCACTGATTTTGAAGGAATAAAATTCCCCCAGCAGTGTTATCCTCAACAACGTTGTCCCCAGCTGATAAAACTTTTAACCCTAGCTGTGTTGAGAGAAAATAAAAGTTTTGAAGAGAGTAGTTTTGAAAAAAAAAGAGAGACAAAAAAAAGGAAAAAAAAAGAAGAAGAAGGGGAAGAAGAGAGATTACTCCAGCAGTATTATCCCCAACAGGTAAGTAATTAATTCCCCAGCAGTTTCTAGGGAAGACAACACAAGTTTTGTTTTTGAAGGAAGCGGTTCTGAAGGAAGGAAATGGTTTACAAGGCAAATAAAGGACAACCAGTAGTAGGATGCAGATAAGGTAAGTTGATGACGTCGGGAGCCCACCCGTAGAACGGAGGCATTACCTTTTTAAGTTGTTGAGGTCAGGTGCCCGCCTGAAGAACGGAATGGCGTTTTACTTTAAGTTTTAATTGAAGTTTTAAATTATTGTTGAAGTCAGGTGCCCGCCTGAAGAACGGAATGGCGTTTTACTTTAAGTTGTTGTTGAAGTCAGGTGCCCGCCTGAAGAACGGAATGGCGTTTTACTTTTAAGTTTCAATTGAAGTTTTAAATTATTGTTGTAGTCAGGTGCCCGCCTAATGAACAGAATGGCGTTTTACTTTAAGTTGTTGTTGAAGTCAGGTGCCCGCCTGAAGAACGGAATGACATTTTACTTTAAGTTTTAATTGAAGTTTTAAATTATTGTCGAAGTCAGGTGCCCGGCTGAAGAACGGAATGGCGTTGTTTTAAGTTTTAATTGAAGTTTTAAATTATTGTTGAGGTAAGGTGCCCCCTGAAGAATGGAAAGGCGTTGTTTTAAGTTTTAATTGAAGTTTTAAATCATATTTCAGTAATCAGGTGCCCCCGTGAAGAACGGAATGGCGTTATACTTTATGTTATTGTTGAAGTCAGGTGCCCGCCTAAAGAATGGAATGGCGTTGTCTTTTAAGTTTTCATTAAAGTTTTAAATTATAATTGAGGTCAGGTGCCCCCTGAAGAACAGAAAGGCGTTGTTTTAAGTTTTAATTGAAGTTTTAAATTATTGTTGAAGTCAGGTGCCCGCTTGAAGAACGGAATGGCATTTTACTTTAAGTTTTAATTGAAGTTTTAAATTATTGTCGAAGTCAGGTGCCCGACTAAAGAACGAAATGGTGTTGTTTTAAGTTTTAATTGAAGTTTTAAATTATTGTTGAGGTCAGGTGCCCCCTGAAGAAGGGAAAGGCGTTGTTTTAAGTTTTAATTGAAGTTTTAAATCATAGTTCAGCAATCAGGTGCCCCCGTGAAGAACGGAATGGCGTTTTACTTTAAGTTATTGTTGAAGTCAAGAGCCCGCCTGAAGAACGGAATGTCGTTGTCTTTAAAGTTTTCATTAAAGTTTTAAATTATAATTGAGGTCAGGTGCCCCCTGAAGAACAGAAAGGCGTTGTTTTAAGTTTTAATTGAAGTTTTAAATTATTGTTGAAGTCAGGTGCCCGCCTGAACGGAATGGCGTTTTACTTTAAGTTTTAATTGAAGTTTTAAATTATTTTCGAAGTCAGGTGCCCGCCTGAAGAACGGAATTGCGTTGTTTTAAGTTTTAATTGAAGTTTTAAATTATTGTTAAGGTCAGGTGCCCCCCTGAAGAACGGAAAGGCGTTGTTTTAAGTTTTAATTGAAGTTTTAAATCATAGTTCAGCAATTAGCTGCCCCCATGAACAACAGAATGGCGTTTTACTTTATGTTATTGTTGAAGTCAGGTGCCCGCCTAATAACGGAATGGCGTTGTCTTTTAAGTTTTTATTAAAGTTTTAAATTATAATTGAGGTCAGGTGCCCCCTGAAGAACAGAAAGGTGTTGTTTTAAGTTTTAATTGAAGTTTTAAATTATTGTTGAAGACAGGTGCCTGCCTGAAAAACGGAATGGCATTGTTTTAAGTTTTAATTGATGTTTTAAATTATTGTTGAAGTCAGGTGCCCCCCCTGAAGAATGGAAAGGCGTTGTTTTTTAAACAGCATTTGAAGTTTTTAAATTATAGTTAAAGTCAGGTGCCCGCCTGAAGAACGGAATGACATTTTATTTTTTAAGTTATTGTTGCAATCAGGTGCCCACCTGAAGAACGAAATGGTGTTGTTTTAAGTTTTAATTGAAGTTTTAAATTATTGTTGAAGTCAGGTGCCTCCCTGAAGAACGGAAAGGCGTTGTTTGTTAAATAGCATTTGAAGTTTTTAAATTATACTTGAAGTCAGGCACCCACCTGGAGAACGAGGGAATACATTTCAAGTTCAGCAATCAGGCACCTACTTGGAGAACAAGGGAGTAAATTCAAGTTCAACTGTCAGGCGCCCACCTGGAGAACGAGGGAATAAACTTCAAGTTTCAGCAATCAGGCGCCCACCTGGAGGACAAGGGAATACATTTCAAGTCAGCTGTCAGGCGCCCACCTGGAGAACAAAGGAATACATTTAAAGATTCAGTTATCAGGCGCCCACCTTGAGAACAAAGGAATACATTCCAGTCTTTACATTTCAAGTGTGGAAGTCAGTAGCCCTCCAGGAGAGCGAAAGGTTGCAACAAAAAATCCCCAGCATAAATCCAAATTCAGAAATCAAAAGGAAGGTAGTGATGGTCAGTTCAAGCTTCGAAGAAAATAAAGGGGAGCTCCCACGAAGGAAATAAACAGTCCAAGTTCGGCAATCAAGAGAGGCCGACGAGTGAAGTCAGAAATTAAGAAACATCAGAGGAAGCAAGTCAACAAGAAAGCAAGGCGACAAGAGCAAGCCTGAATATCTAGATAAGATTTTGTAATTCATAAACTAGTTTAGTCTAGCTTCTTATTTTCTGTTTAGCACGGTGTAAGAAGGAGATCGTTAAGCAGTGGTAGTAGCATACAACAGCAGTAACAACAAAATCATNCTCAAAACGGGCAAAAATCGCTCGCTCACTTTATCTTTGCACGAAAACTCTTCGTGTTTTCAGACAAAGAGGGGCAGCTGTAAGCACCTGATTTTTGCCCTATATGAGAAATACTCCCAAAAATTTAAAATAAAATAGTTTTGGGGTTGTGTGCAATTTTGAGATATTTTGTGGCATTTTTAGATAATTGTTTGTATTTGTCTGTGCGTGTTTATTTGTTTCAATTAAGGAAAATACAAAAATATATCGCATTTGCATTTAGGATTTAATTTATAATTAAAAGTAATTAAGTTTGTTTTACAAAAATAAAAAATCAAAAATAATGTACTTTGCATTTTCGGCATTTAATGTCTAAATTGCATGAGCTTACTTCTAATTGGTGTTTAATCCTTTGTGATAATTATTATTAGGAGTCAATTGGCATTTGGTTAGTTTTTGATTTTTATATTAGTTTAGAATTTTGGTTTTAGTAATTGGAAATTAAGGAGATGAAAATAGAGAGAAAAATTGGACTGGGCCGTCCATATTTGACCAAATCCAGGCCCAAAATATTTGCCTTACCCGGCCCAATTTAGTCAAGCCCTCAGATGCCTTAAATGGCGTCGTATCTGGCCAATAGATCTGAGCCATTGTTTTGTTTTGATCGAACGGCCAAGATCACGTCTCCCTTACCCATTTCCCGGCCTGACCCGTTACCCAGTTCCAACCGACGCCCCCACTTAAGCCAAACGGCATCGTTCCTCATTAGCAAAGTGATCCAGGCCGTTGATCATGATTCATCCAACGGCCAAGATCAAATGCCCCCTTTCCTATATAAGCCTAATCTCCTACCCAGCCCTCCCCCAATCCAAACACCCCCCTTTCACCAAACCCTAGCCGCCATGGCATTCCTCCTTCTGAAACCCGACGACAACAACATTGTCGGTCACCAAATTAACACCCCTTAAGCATCTAACCACCCCCCAATCCAAATCCGTTAACCATTTACCTCGAATCAACCTGCATCATCTCGAATCTTCATTTGAAGATTCGAGCAAAATTGGAACCTACACCAAATTCACGCCCTGGCACCCCCTGACCTCCCTCATGCCCAAACCACCTTTGGTTTGGTTCGAATCAGGTTAGAACCGTTTGGTCACCAAATCGAACCCCCAAGAACCCTAGAAAACCAAAGGTTGAAATTTGTCCAGATTAAAAGAGTTTGGGTGTCTAACTGACCTTAGTCGAAGTGTTCTCTGTTGAGAACACTCGATTAAGGTCCGTTCGACCTCAAAAAATCCAAGTCTGAGTTGGTCCCAAGGTCGTCTGTTTCTGATTTTTATCACTGAGGTATTTTTCCCTCTCCTTTGTTCTATTTTTGTGTTTATACCCGTTTATGCGTTTAGTTTAGTTTTATGGATTTTTCAATCATTTGTTCTATCCATCTCCAATCAGACCTTTTATTTGGTCAAATTTTCTTCTGTCCATTGTTAAGTGTGTTTGAGCTATATAATCGATTTGAAACTTCGTCAAATAGTTAGTTTATAAGTTCCTTGTTTTGTCAGTACAACTGGAATCGCCTTGTGGGTCTGCCCTATTGTGCTTGTTTGTTATTAACTGTTAGATGTCATAATTTGTATAGTCGATTGCATAAGTGTCGTCAATTGGTTTTTCATGCTCGAATGCTAGAATAACATGTTCATGAATTCATGCCAGTAGGTTTGTTCCTTTCTGTCCTGATTGTTATGAATTGAGAACAAGCCTATTAATGGTTGAGCATAGAAATTAGCCTGTTGATTGCTTGAACCTGGTTGACATTCACGTTTTGCTCACATTAGCAAATCCCTGTTTGATCATTTGGTTTGAGTTGGTCAGGATTGGTTCCCAATATGATCAACTCATTCCATCTGATTGATACCAGTTTTGAGTTGATTTGGTCTCTTACTATGAATCACAGTTTGAATTTGACTAGGAATTGGTTATAGCTAAATGGTTTAATTCAGATAAGAAAGGGATTAGATAGTTTAGTAGTTTCAGTGATTTTAGCGGTTAATTTGGACTTGAAATTTTAAAATGATTGAGTGAGCTCTACTTAAGGGTTTGGGGTTTGATGATTGATCCGGCTGCTGTTATTTCAAAAGTAACCCACAAAGGATTTCTGGCTTAATATATGGAGTAATTTGGGAATAAGGGACCCTCAATGATTAATCTAAGGAATTTGATTGAGACAAATATTAGTGGATTTGGAAAAGTTAGGGGACAATGTCAAGTGGGATTGAATAGTTGATAGACCACTAATAGTGGAAGAGGACTTTCTAGCTTTGACTATCATTAGGGCCAGAAAATCCAGCACAGATAAGGGGATTGAATGATTTAGAGAATAGGATAAAAGGAAAAGATAGACGGACAGAGAAGAGAAAAAAAATAGAAGTTTCAGAAAAGAGTAAAGAGAAGAGAATTTGAGTATAAAATACAAAAATACAAACTGAGCTCTGGGGGGTTCCATTAAGTCTCTTCATTAGTCTTTAATTTGTCCAAATTCTAAAACAACTTTGGCTCATCTAAGTGTGGAATGGATTAAAATTGGTATTGCTATTGGTTTCACAATTGGTGCTGGTCATTTCTGGACTGTTATTTCTTTTCATTTTTGTTGCTGCTAGAATTTTTACTGGTTTTAAATTGGTTACTGGGCTGTTGCTGGTTGCTGTTTGCCGTTGCTGTGTTATCTGCTGCTAACTACTTCTTCTTGTTGCATTTCCATTATCCAAGTACATGTTCTAAAGTCCTCAAGTCTATGGAAATAAAGTGAAAATGTCGCCTGAAGTAGAACTCTGAACTCCTTCTGTTTTTTTTATTTCAGTGTGTAAAACAGTAGTTTATTCGACATTACATGTTGTGTACTGGACTGGTCCTCGAATGTATGTACTGGACTGTTGAATCTATTTTTATAAACATGTGAATATCAATTGTAATTAATCTTAGTTTGTGATTGCGAGTTATGAAATATAGTGTGGTGAATTCGTTTTCAGTAGTTGTAAAATAGTTTCAAATAGTTTTATATGTCACAAAACAGGTTCAAATAGTTCAAATGGAAATCAGCATGTTGGTTTAATATGTCTAGTTCTGAAATTGCGAGTTCACTTATGGAAATAACATCATTCTAAGTAGCAATTTGAATAATTTTAGTAACTAATGTTAGTTTTCAATTGTTAGTGATTAACGTTAGCCTGATGTTAGGTTTTAAGCATTGATTCATTTTTCAACAAGTCGTGAAAATAGTTCAAGAAATGGCTTTGTTTTACACATAGTTAATTCCAATAAGTCAATTCATCTAATAAAGCCAAGTTTGAATTAGATGGAAATGGTAGCTAGTTTGTTAATATTTAAAATGGCACGAGGCGGATTTTAAGTTAGGTAGCGGGTTCAAACTAGAAGGTATTTCCTTTTGTTTGGACCCGGACTTAAACTTGAAACCCGATTTTTTAATGCTAATTGATTAGGATTTTTCTTTATATATTTTAGAGACAAAATTAATAAAAAAAAATATACTTTTAAAATAAACGAGATGAGCCTCACTAAATAGAACATATAAATTGCGGGGCCCTCATGAACGTATATGTTTAAATACTTAGACTTCGGGATGGGCTGTTTAGCGAATTTTACGGCTTTCCCCAAAATAATAAAGCGATAGTCTCTTTAGGCACGTGTTTAATAATCATACCTTCTTAAACTCGGGTGTGCATTTCATGTGACCCAAATCCAAATCCCAAAACGTCGAGTCAAGTGTGTTCAGGATTGCGGGTACATTTCATTTGACATGATCCAAAGACATGTTTTAAACGACGTTCAATTTTCTTTAATAATTTGAATAAAAGCGGCTCAAAGTTAAAATTAGCACATAGGTTCAAATGTATTAAAATCTGATAAATAAGCTAAATATGATAATTGAGCGACCGTGCTAAAACCACGGAACTCGGGAATGCTTAACACCTTCTCTCGGGTTAACAGAATTCCTTATCTGGATTTCTGGTTCGCGGACTATTAAATAGAGTCAAACCTTTCATCGATTCGGGATTCAACCGGTGACTTGGGACACCATAAATCTCCCAAGTGGAGACTCTGAATCTCTTAGTAAACGAATTCCATTTCGATTGTCCTTTAATTGGAAAAACTCCCTTTACTACGCCCTTCGCGGGGTGCGGTAGCGCCAAAAGAAGGTGCGACAGTTACATGAAGGTGGAACAAAGCAGAAAGGCAAGATGGTACAAAATGCACCAGGAAATGGGGAGCAAAGAAAAGCACTAGATAAGAAACACAGTCATGCTGAAGGAAATAGTGCAAAACAGATTTCAGGCATTGTGTGAACTGAGCCAAACAGTTGCACAGGGAGGGGGCCTGAATCCTGGTGATATATAACATCCCCCATGATTATAAGAACATGGAATATAAAGGGGCTAAACAAGCCCCACAAGCAAAAAGAATTGAAAATCTTTTTGCAAAAGAATAAGGTGGATATATTAGGATGTTTAGAAACTAGAGTTAAAGAGAAAAAAGCAAAAACAATACTGTACAGGGTAGCAAGAGACTGGGGTTACTGCTGTAACTATACAAAAATAGAAAATGGTAGAATCTGGTTGTTATGGAAGGCAAATGTAGCAGTAAATGTTATCCAACTTCATGAGCAATGTATACATTGTGAAGTAAAGGATGCATTGACTGGAAACCAGATTTTGTTCACAATAGTCTATGCCAGAAACAAGCAACATGAGAGAATCAGCTTATGGAGTGAATTGCAAATGATTGGAAGTCAGACTCAATCCCCATGGCTCATATGTGGGGACTTCAATAGTGTTCTAAGTACTGAGGACAGGTTGGGACTTCCAGTTACCATGAATGAGATAAAGGAGTTTAAGAACTGTGTTGACTCAATCCAATTGACAACATTGAACACAAAAGGCTGCTTTTATACCTGGTGCAATAAACTACATGCAGATGATAGAGTGTATAGCAGAATTGATTGGGCTTTTGGCAACATTGAGTGGATTAGAAACTTTGGACATGTGGATGTTGTCTGTCTAGAGCATGGAGTATCAGATCACTCTCCTATAGTGATCCAAATCTGGAAGAGGAAGAATCTATACCCCAAGCCATTCAAAATGTATATGGTGACTATGGAGCATAAAGAATTCAAACCCATGCTTGAAGAAATATGGAGGCAGAAGAAAGAGTGTGATCCTATGGACAATATATGGCAAAAACTGCAACAAATGAAGGCTGCTGAAAAGGGACTAAATAAAGAGATGGCAAGTTATGAGAAAAAATTGAACTACCACAGGTAACAACTGGAGTATGTGCAGAATAATCTGAAAATTAGTCCTCTAGATCAGAATATGATAGAAGAAGAAAAGAAGATATTGCAGGACATAGAGAAATGGAGTACAATAGAAGAAAGAATTCTGAGGCAAAAATCAAGAGTTAACTGGATTGATTATGGAGATTCAAATTCTAAATACTTCTATGCCCAGTTGAAAATGAGAGCAAGTAGGAATGCAATAACATCTGTATATGATGCAGGGGGATGCAGAATCACAGAACCTAAAGAAGTGGAAAGAGAGTTTGCCACTTTTTTTAAACAGTTAATAGGGACTGATACTGGGATTAAACAATGTCCTAATACAGAGATTATCAAAGCAGGTGTGTGTCTATCATTGCAGCAACAACAGGAGTTAATTCATGAGGTCACTCATGAGGAAATTGATAAAGCAGTAAAGGACATGCCAAAGGACAAAGCACCAGGAGTGGATGGTTTTCTAGTAGAGCTTTTTAAAATGAACTGGACTGAAGTTAAACAAGATGTCTATACAGCTATGAGGTTCTTCTTTCAAACAAGCAAGATGAAGAAAACATGGAATTGTACAGCAATAACTTTGATCCCCAAAGGAACAAATCCAACAACTGTAAAGGATTACAGACCAATAACTTGCTGCACCACAGTTTATAAGATCATTGCCAAAATAATGACCAAAAGGATGAAAAAGGTAATTGAGGACTTAATTGGACTTGCTATGTTGAGGTGACTTGCACGCCGGATAGCGAGCGTGGGGTAGAGCACCGTTGGAAATTGTGACTTAGTCCATCCGGATTGATGATTTTACCGCGTATTTGACTGAAATTTATTTGTTATCATCATGATTTGGGCTGATTTCCATATTTGGGCTTCATGCCAATTATTTCAACCCTTCGCGGATTTTTTTATCACTATTTCCTCATTGTTTTGATATGTATTTGAACTCAGTCTTGTTGATATTTATAGTTTTACAAACTCAGCCACTTTTACTTAGATTAGAGACTTAAATGATAATTTGGCTGAGAACTACTGTTTTACTAATGCCCGAGGGGCTTGTGATGATATTCTGACTGAGTGTGGCCGAGGGCCAGTTGTGAGGATACACTGAGTGATATGAGGCCCAGGGCCTGGATGTGAGGGTTTTATAATATAGATCGGGCTACATGTCGCGACGATATATATATATTGGATTAGGCTGTGCGCGCAGCGATATAGCGTTTGGGCTGTAGGAGCCCCTCCGGAGTCTGCACACCCACAGTAAGCGTGGGTACCCATAGATTGGGCTGCACGCAGCGAGAAGTGGATCGAGCTGCACGCCGCAGCGGTTACTATATGATACTGTTCTGAGAGTGATCTGAGAGAGAGAGCCCGAGGGGCTAAGAGTGTTGCTGAGAGTGAGCCCGAGGGGCTGGTAGAGATATTGCCCGAGGGGCGAACTTTCATGTGCTCATCTTGCATATCTACTTGCCTTTTTACCTGTTATACTATGGTATGTGTGCCCGAGAAGCGGATTTTCTGTGCTTATTGGTACTAACTATTTTGAAATCGTTTCGTAACTGTTGAAAAGATCATTTTCAAAAGAGATTTAAACTAAGCCAAGATATTTCCAAAGATTTCACAGCTTCACTATTTTCTCAAAGGATTGTACCCTGCTTCTATACAACATGATGGTTTGCCTTACGTAATTTCTTACTGATCATTTGTTATTTACCTTTATTACTCACTGAGTTGGAGTACTCACTTTACTCCCTACACCTCGTGTGCAGATGCATGTATCTATTCACCCGGTAGCGGGTTTGGACCGATCAGAGGCAGAGTTACATGAGTTAAGGAGGTGACTGCCAGCATAGGCAGCACTATGTTTTCTCTCTTTTGTTTCATTAATCCAGTTTTATGTATTTTAAGCCTTGTATTGGATTTACATCTGATAGATGCTCATGACTTGTGACACCTCGATTAAGGCTGTGCTGGGTTGTATTTCCGCTAATTAATATTATGAAGTCATATTTAAGCTGTTTATTTATGTTTTATTATTTTTGGAAAGACGAGTTGGGTTAGTTGGCTGGCCTCGTCCTCACGAGAGGCGCCATCATGACCGGTGCGGGGTTTGGGTCGTGACTGTCATACCTCCTTTTTACACACCTACCCCGAAGGATAATGTATAAGGGAGTTTTTCCAATTTAAGTGATATTATTCGAAATGAGATTATTTATTTATTTTTAGAGTCACCACTTGGAAAAGGATTTGGCTTTTGGTGTCCCAAGTCACCGGTTTAGCTTGAACCCCAAATCGAGGAAAATTGTTGACTTCTCATTTGGAGTTTGCGAACCAAAAATTCTGAATAAGGAATTTTTTTTACCCGAGGGAAGGTGTTAGGCTCCCCCGGATCCCGTGGTTCTAGCACGGTCACTTAAATTATTATAAACGGCTAAAAATCTGACTTTTACACATGCTCCAACCTATAGTGCAATTTTGAGATTATTTACCGCCTTTAGTTAAATTTTTTAAGGAAGTGAACCTCGTTTAAAAACGTATTTTTGGATCACATCACATGAAATGCACCCGGATCTTCGACACATTCTTATTCAGCGTTTTTGGATTTGGATTTGGGTCGCATGAAATGCACACCCGTATTTAAGAAGGTAAAATTATTAAAAATGTGCCTAAAGCGAATAACAGGTTATTACCTTTGTGGAGGGCCGTAAAATTTGCTAAATAGCACACCCCAAATTTTAAGTATTTTAAAGAAGTATTTAATGAGGGCCCTGTAATTTATGTGTTTTGTTTGGCGAGACTCATCTCATTTTTATTTAAAGGTCAACCTAAAGCAACTACAATTTTTCTATTTATTATTTGTCTCTAAAAGGGCCTAATTAATTTACATTTATAAATTTGGGACTCGAGTTCAAGTCCGAATTCAAACAAAGGAAGAACCCTCTTAATTTGAACCCGCTACCTAACTCGAAAATCCAAATTCATATTGTAAATTAACTCCTATATTTCTAATATAATTTTTAAAGAGTTTGTGACTTCTAGCAATTGTTTTGGGCCTTAAAGGTTTGGCCCAGGCCTATAAGCTATCAACTTGAAGAGCAAACGAACAAGCTTCCCGTGTTGGGCCTCTGAAGGCTGGCCCATGATGTGGTCGCAGCTTATGCAGAATACTACGAATGGGCTCATAGTAAGCCCAAAACCAATATCTCCTGGACTTCAAGTAATGAGAAAGCTGCAGTATAATGCTGAAAGTAAATGCTGAGTTTGATTTATGACGAACTTAATTAATAGTGATCCAATAGATGATTTTGCGGTTTACTTTCAAACAGATGACCTAGCTATCATATGCATATTGTTCAACTTATCTAATAACTGCTGAGGTTTGTAGACTTATATACTTGGCTTCTAAATCATTGGCCTTGAAAACAACTTCCAAACACTAAAATGCAGATTAAAGTATCAACATCTTAAACTACTGGATTTCACAATGCCATTTCGAAATTAATTTCAGTATGATAGCAGGTTTGACCTAGCACATTGTAGCTAACACCTGCGAATCATTCTTATCAATTCGAGTATCCAAAGATTAGCTACAAACAGAATTAACAAGGCTAATAACAGACCCTAAGTCCTAACAGTTTATAACAGTATACCAGCAGTCCTAATTATACAGTCTTTCCAACTTAATTACAACAAGTCTAAATAGTCCTGATTAATGTCCATAGTCATATCTAACACTAATACACACGTGTTCAAATAAAAACAACAACATATATAATGAAACATAGAGGCAGAATCATGGAGTGTTTCACTACTTGATCTAAAAAATGTTCATGTACATTAAGGAATGGACCAACAGTGTACCTGGAGATTGAAACACAGTAAAGGAGCAGAAGTCAGCAGCAATTTGGCAGTGTTAGCAACATGAAATTACAGCAATTTTAACTCGAAGTTTCAGCCACGAAAACTAGCAGATTTAACCCAGAAATGACCTCCGGTGAATTCAATAAATGTTTAACACCGGATCAAGCAGAAAATCGACCAAAACACCAAATGAAATCGAAGATACACCTAGCACACTTCTGAAACCTCCACAACTAGAAATCAAACTAGAAGATGCAAACCAACAACTAGGATTCGAAATTGCCTTAAGGGAAACTAATGCAACAGTAATTTTTTTTCGATTTTCTATTGCTTTTGTTTTTGTATTTTGGAAGAACTAAGATCTAAAGAGTTTGGATTTGAAATTCAAATTTCATATCTATGAAACTTGAAGAGTATTTTTTGGGGGAAATTTTTTGTGTTCCAAAACTTCTTTATCAAGGCACTAGGCCTCCCTTTCATAGGCAAGAATAGGGGCAGAAGGTTCTGGAAGGTTTTATTCATTTTCTCCCCCTTTTTATTTTCAGAAATTGCATATTAATCCTAAAGTTTTGACTTGTTTCTCAAGTTACTGCTCCTAAATTGCTGAAACTTATACTAACACCCCTTCTAGAAGGATCTAGGGTGTTCTAGCTTTGTTTTCCTACCTATGGAATGCTTATACTACCCTTATTTTGGTTCTGAAATTACTAATCCTTAACAAACCAGCCTATTTTGTATGCCCAAACTACCCTTGATTTCCCCTGAAATTACTAACCCAACCAAACTCCTTTACTTTAGTTGAAATGCAACTATAGTTAAATAAAGAGTGATTTATTCAGCTATATCCAATCAACCTAACTTAAAAATTGAACTAATCAATACTAATTAACCTAAATGCTTTAGTTAACATTAACATTGAATTAACAACTAACAAACAAATAAAGATTGAAACTAAAACAAAATCATGAACTGAAATCAAACTGCATCCAAGCCAATTCCAAGAAAACAAAAACAGACAGAAAAATCAAATTTAACTACCTAAATCAGTTAAACATAACAGAAACAGTCCATTAAAACCTGAATCGAATTTAACTAACTAAACAGAACTAGGCACTGAAATAAATCGAAATATAATGGAAATAAAACCTAAGATCATGACAGGAATAGAATCAATAGAAACAAATACAAAACCCAGCAACAAAAGTAGACATGGAAAAACAAGAACAAGAAGAAAACAAAAATAAAAAATGAAATACCTCCGGTTTTGGCTCGCTAGACTCGAATTTGATCATACTTTTGGAGCTATTGGGACCAAAACCGTCTTTAATCATGTGTTTTCAATGAGAAAACACACGATTAAAGGCATTTGCAGTGCCAAATCAAAGAAATCCTAATTTTGAAAAGTTAGGGTTCTTGGCCGGACTTTAATCCAAAATTTGAGAAGATGGGATAATGTTTGAGAGTTATAGGCTATAGATTAATGAAGAAGGAGATGAGGAGAATATATGGTGTGAGTTTAGACCGGTTTGGAGAAGGTATGGTTTTAGGCCGGAATTTAGATCTAATATTTGAGAAGCTTGACTAGGAATTGATAGAGATGGTCTTGGGGTGTGACGATCCGGCCCGTCGTCACGTGACTTACCACCATGTTTTCCCCATGTTGTGTTGCTTTATGTTTCGATATCAGTATTCGAGTCGATCGGGTGGAATTGAGTTGGTTTCAGTTGGAAAATGAGGCACTTAGCCTCTTAGAAGGGAGCTTGTTTTGGAAAAGTTAACCAGAAGTTGACTATATAGTTAGAAGGCTCGGATGCAAATTTTGGTGATTTGGTTAGGTTCGGGGGATGATTTGTGACTTAGGAGTGCAATCGAAATTGGAATTGGAGGTCCGGTGTAGAATTAGGCTTGAATTGGCGAAGTTGAATCTTGGCGAATTCCGGTTGATAGGTGGGATTTTGATCCAAGGATCGAAATGGAATTCCGAGAGTTGTAGTAGCTTCGTTAGTTGATTTTGAGTATGTCTGCAAATTTTCAGATCATTTAGACATCGTTTGGTCGGGTTTTTGATTGAATGCGTATCGCGGGAGTTTTGGAGAAACTTAGGCTTGCATTCGATGTGATTTAATGGTTTTAGCATTGTTTGACGTGTTTTGGGGATTGGAACAAGTTTGAATAAGGTTTTAGGATGTGTTGGTTCTTTTGGTTGAGGTCCCGGGGGCCTCAGGGTTATTTCGGATGGTTAAACGAGATTTTTGGAAGCATGCAACAGGTCTGATCTTCTGGCTTCTGGTATTTCTGCATCTGCGAAAAAGGAGCCGCGGGAGTGGTTCCGCAGATGCGATCGCAGAAGCGGTCCTTGAGGGGGTCTGGTATATTCCGCAGAAGCGGAAGTCTTTCCGCAAAAGCGGACACCGCATAAGCGTATTTCGATCAAGTGGCCCTGGGATTTTTTTTAAGTTCAACCGCATAAGCGGTGTTTTGACCGCAAAATCGGAAGCCGAAGGTGTGGTGCATGGACCGCATAAGCGAAAATGACTGGGCAGAACAATATTAAGTCCTCTTCACGAATTTTGAAGGAGAAAACATTTGGGGCTTCGAACTTAGGCGATTTTTGGACGATTTTGAAGAGGGTTTCGAGAGTTTTCATCAGGTATGGATTCGTGGTCTTAGATTACGTTATTATGGTGTACAAATATGGATTAACACCAAAAATACAAGGGAAATAAGGTTAAAATGGAGGTTAAGGCTTGAAATTTGAAAGAGTTTAAAACTAGTGATTTGAGGGGTCAAATGGACTCCGATTATTGTGAATTTGGTATGTATGAACTCGTGGTGAGAAAAGGAAGCCGGTGATGTTAATTTTATAATTTTTTGAGACGTGGGCCCAGGGCTCGGGTTTTGCCAACTTCGTGTTTTTGGGTGTTTTTCCAGTTCTCTCAATTGGGTTATGTCCCATTAGCTTATCGTAACGTATTCTTTGTGATTTTGGCCAGATTCTACGCACGAGGAGGTTGATTTGCGAGGGAAGCGCAAGGCGAGCTAGGATTTCAGTCGGCTTGTGGTGAGTAATGGATATGAATGATGTACTGAGGGTTTGAAACCCTGTATTTGCACTATGTGGTGCTATGAGAGATGAGATACGCGCCGTATGATGACGTGGTGATGTTACTACTAGGGATTTGGACTCGGTCCATCCCGATTGATGACTGTACTGCACTTTTGACTGAGACTGAGCTTAAATCCGTATATTTTGGGCTAGTTGCCCCGTTTGGGGCCTTGTGCCGATCTGTAGAACCCTTAGGGAGCATGTTGAGCTAATTGACTTCACTTTACCTGTTGAAAACATACTCTCAGTCATATCCTTAAATGTAAAACATAATATGAACCGGTCCTAGCAATTTGCACTTTAAATGAGAAATACCTGGGGTTAGAAACCCTATCTTAGCTGAGTGGGCCCGAGAGGCCAAGTCTATATTGACTGAGAGGGGTCAAGGTTCCCCATAGTAAGGGTATTTGATATACACCGGATCGGACTGCACGCCGCAATAGTATATACATATACATGTATAGATCGGAATGCGCGCCGCAGTAGTATGATATATGGATCGGACTGCATGCCGCAGTGATATATTATATGTATCGGACTGCACGACGCAGTGATATATTATATGGATCGGACTGCACGCCACAGTAATATATTATGTGGATCAGACTGCACGCCGCAGTATTATAGCACTTGGGCTGTAGGAGCCCCTTCGCAGTCTGCACACACCCCCAGTGAGCGCAGTCGACTATTATTATTGGATCGGGCTGCGCACCGCAGTAGTATATACTATATTTGGATCGAGCTGCATGCCGCAGCAGTATTAGGTATGGATCGGGCTGTGTGCCGCAGAAGTATTGGTAAATTGTCGGACTGTTGCAGATTTTTACCAGTTTTCCCTGATTTGCTGATCTTTACTGCCCTTACGGTTGGTTATAGAACTGTGTAGTGTTCTTACAGGATTTCTTACTTTCAGTTGTTATTTATTGCTATTACTCACTGAGTTGGAGCACTCAGTTTACTCCCTGCACCTTGTGTGCAGATACAAGGATAGCTGAGATTACTGCTGCTGCCTAGTTCAGTTGTCGGAGTCATCGAGGTAGCTGCCGGCGTCCGCAGGACTCAATTTCTCCTCTTGCGTTTTCTTTTACTTCTGCATCTAGACTTTCATATGTATAGGATGTTGCTCCATTGTATATAGAGGCTTTGACTCGTGACGCCAGATATGATATGGGCTGTTTTGATATTATTATGGCTTCCTCACTATTTTATTTACTATCATAGACTGAGATTTTACTTAATTGAGATTTTAAATTTAATAACTGATAAGAAGCTTTGTAACTTGGGTTTGAGAATGTTCTAAAGGTCGGGCTTGCCTAACAAGATGTTGGGCGCCATCACGACCGGGGTTTGGGCCGTGACAAGTTAATATCAGAGACTAGGTTACCAGGTCTCGCGAGTCATGAGCCGGTTTAGTATAGTCTCGCGGATCGGTACGGAGACGTCTGTACTTATCCTTGGGAGGCTGCAGAACCCTTAGGAAAAACTTTATATTCTTGAAATTCTTGTCGTGCGACTTTGTTGATCCAAGAACTAAAATTCTGTATTCTATTCTCTCGCAGATGGCGAGAACTCGTGCTACCGGACGTGGAGGACGACCGCCAGTACCACCTTCTCGAGGCCGTGGTCGATGCAGGGCCGTAGGGGCAGCACCAGTCGACCCACCAGTCGCCCCCATTCAGGATCAGCCTCCAGCTATAGAGACTCCACCAGCACCTGCTCAGGCACCAGCTGTGCCTATTGTGATTCCGGGTCTTCAGGAAGCCCTAGCTCAGATTCTATCGGTTTGCACTGGCCTGGCCCAGGCAGTCTCGGCCACTACTGCCGAAGCTGCTTCTCAGACCGGGGTGGTCATCAGACCCCCGGAGCTCGCATGCCTGTGTAGGTAATACAGGGTTTGCAGACACCAGAGGCGCCACCAGCTCAGCAGGTTGCCCTAGTCCAGCCAGTTGCCCCAGTTCAGGGTGATGGGGTTCCAGTGATGCCAGACGATGAGCAACGTCGTCTTGAGAGGTTCAGTAGGCTCTCACCTCCTACTTTCAGCGGTATTCCGGGCGAGGATGCCTAGGGTTTTCTCGACAAGTGTCGACGTATGCTTCGGACAACAGGGATCTTAGAGTTGAGCGGGGTATCATTTACCACCTTTCAGTTCTTAGGAGCAGCCTTTACATGGTGGGAGGCATATGAGCGGCATAGGCCGACAGGTGCAGCGCCGTTGTCATGGAAGGAGTTCTCTACTATCTTTCTGGAGAAATGGGTACCACAGTCGCAGAGAGAGGAGCTGCATAGGCAGTTTGAGTGGCTTCGTCAGGGAGATATGACTGTGACGCAGTATGAGGTGAGATTCTCAGAGTTAGCTCGTTATGCTCCATGGATGGTCCCGACTGATTAGGAGCGGATTAGATGGTTTGTGGACGGACTCGTTTATCCCATCCGTATTCTGATGACTCGAGAGAGGATCCTGAGCCATACCTTTGAGGATGCAGTGGATATTGCTCGTGATATTGAGACGGCTCGCCGTCAGGAGAGAAAGGAAAGGGAGGCTAAGAGGCCTCAAGGATCAGGTAGCTTCAGTGGTGCTCCGTCTAGGGGCCAGGTTCAGCAAAGCAGAGGTCGTTCTTTCAGGCCTCATCAGTCAGCTCGCTCAGAGTATCGTGGGTCATCTTCTGGTTGGGGTTATCAGGGCTCTCAGCAGAGTCAGCTATCTCTTAGTGCACTTCCAGCGCAGAGTTCATCTCATACCCCATATGTTCAAGGTTTATCCCGGCCGAGTGCATCAACTAGCCACTCTGGCACGAGGGTTTCCCTTCAGTCCCAGTCCCCAGCACCTGGGAGTTGCTATGAGTGTGGTGAGTTCGGGCATATGCAGAGGGAGTGTCCCCGCCATGCATCCAGTTCATCTTAGCAGAGGGGCCGACCCTCATCTTCTGGCCCCGTATCTTCACCACCCACCCTACGAGCTAGGGGTGAGGTTCAGGCAGCTAGGGGTTGCCCTAGAGAGGAAGGCTGATCGGGTGGTGGTCAGGCTCGATTCTATGCTCTTCAGGGCCAGTCAGATGCTATTGCTTCGGATGCTGTTATCACAGGTATTATTTTAGTCTGCCACATGGATTCCTCAGTTTTATTTGATCCCGGATATACTTATTCCTATGTATCTTCATACTTTGCTCATCATTTGGGTACGACCCGAGGGTGTCTTGCTTTACCTATGCACGTATCTACCCCGGTGGGCGATACTATTATTGTGGACCATGTATATCGGTCCTGTCTTGTTACTATTGGGGGTCTGGAGACCCGAGTTGATTTGTTGCTATTGAGCATGGTAGATTTCGATGTTATTCTGGGCATGGATTGGCTATCTCCGTGCCATGATATTCTAGACTATCACGCTAAGACAGTCACATTGGCTATGCCGGGTATTCCGAGGATCGAGTGGCGTGGTATGACTGATTATGTACCCAGCAGGGTAATCTCTTTCTTAAAGGCCCAGCGGATGGTTGGGAAGGGATGTTTATCATATTTGGCATTTGTGAGAGATGTTGGAGCTGAGACTCCTAGCCTTGATTCTGTTCCCTTGTCAGGGATTTTCCAGATGTATTTCCAGCGGACCTGCCGGGTATGCCGCCGGACAGGGACATTGATTTCGGTATTGATCTGGTGTCGGGCACTCAGCCTATCTCTATTTATCCCTATTGTATGGCACCAGCTGAGTTGAAGAAGTTGAGGGAACAGCTTCAAGAACTCCTAGATAAGGGGTTTATTCGTCCTAGTATGTCACCGTGGGGTGAACCGGTCTTATTTGTGAAGAAGAAAGATGGAACAATGAGAATCTGTATTAATTACAGGCAGCTGAACAAGGTGACAGTGAAGAATAAGTATCCATTACCCCGTATTGATGACTTGTTTGATCAGCTCCAGGGAGCGAGGGTATTCTCGAAGATTGATCTTCGATCAGGCTATCACAAGCTGAAGATTAGGGATTCTGGTATTATGAAGACAGCTTTCAGGACGAGATATGGGCATTATGAGTTTCTAGTTATGTCTTTTGGGCTGACTAATGCCCTAGCCGCATTCATGCATTTGATGAACAGCGTGTTCCGGCCGTATCTGGATTCATTTGTGATTGTGTTTATTGATGAAATCTTGGTGTACTCGCGTAGCCAGGAGGAGCATGCTCAGCATTTGAGAGTAGTATTTCAGAGATGGAGGGAGGAGAAACATTATGCAAAGTTCTCTAAGTGTGAGTTCTGGCTTGGGTCTGTGGCTTTTTTGGGACACGTGGTGTTCAGTGATGGTATTCAGGTTGATTTAAAAAAGATAGAGGCAGTGCAGAGTTGGCCTAGACCAACCGCAGCTACTGAGATTCGTAGTTTCCTTGGGTTGGCAGGGTATTATCGCCAGTTTGTTCAGGGATTTTCCTCTATTGCGTCGCCCTTGACCAAGTTGACTCAGAAGGGTGCTCCATTTGTGTGGTCCGAGGAGTGTGAGGAGAGCTTTCAGAAGCTCAAGACAGCTATGACCACGGCTCCAGTACTGGTATTGCCATCAGCTTCAGGTTCCTTCATTGTGTATTATGATGCCTCGAAAGTTGGGATCGGATGTGTGCTGATGCAGGAGGGTAGAGTTATTGTATATGTTTCTCGTCGGTTGAAGCCCCATGAGAAAAACTACCCTGTGCACGATTTGGAGTTAGCAGTTATAGTCCATATTCTGAAGATTTGGAGGCACTACTTGTATGGCGTTTCTTGTGAGGTGTATACTGATCATCGCAACCTTCAGCATCTGTTCAAACAGAAAGATCTTAATTTGAGGCAACGGAGGTGGCTTGAGTTGCTCAAGAATTGTGACATTACCATATTGTATCATCCGGGGAAGGCCAATGTAGTGGCCGATGCTTTGAGCCGGAAGGCGGTTAGTATGGGCAGCTTGGCATATATTCCAGTTGGGGAGAGGCCCTTTGCAATTGATGTTCAGGCGTTGGCCAATCGGATGGTGAGGTTAGATATTTCAGAGCCGAGTCGGGTGTTGGCTTGCATTGTTTCTCAGTCCTCCTTGTATGACCGCATCAGAGAGTGCCAGTATGATGATCCACATTTGCTTGTCCTTAAGGATAGAGTTCAGCATGATGATGCCATAGATGTGACCATTGATGATGACGGTGTGTTGAGGATGCAGGGCCGGATTTGCGTGCCCAATGTGGATGGGCTTGGGGAGTTGATACTAGGGGAGGCCCACAGCTCGCGGTACTGCATTCATCCGGGAGCCGCAGAGATGTATCAGGACTTGAGACAGCATTACTGGTGGAGGAGGATGAAGAAGGATATTGTGAGTTATGTAGCTCGATGTCTCAACTGCCAGCAGGTCAAGTACGAGCATCAGAGGCCGGGTGGTGTTCTTTAGCGCATGGTTATTCCTGAGTGTAAATGGGAGAGGATTACTATGGATTTTGTAAGTGGCCTCCCTCGGACTTTGAGGAAGTTTGATTCAATTTGGGTGATTGTGGATCAGTTGACCAAGTCCGCGCACTTCATTCCAGTATGTACTACTTACTCTTTGGAGCGGCTGGCAGGGATCTTTATTCGGGAGATTGTCAGGTTACATGGAGTTCCAGTGTCTATTATCTCGGATAGAGGTACTCAGTTCACTTCTCAGCTCCGGAGGGTATTTCAGCGGGAGCTGGGTACGCAGGTGGAGTTGAGCACCGCATTCCATCCTCAGACGGACGGGCAGTCTGAGCGCACTATTCAGATTTTAGAAGACATGTTGCGTGCATGTATTATTGATTTTGGAGGTTCATAGGATGTGTTTTTGCCGCTTGCAGAGTTTGCCTACAACAACAGTTATCAGTCGAGCATTCAGATGGCCCCGTATGAGGCGTTGTATGGTAGGCAGTGTAGATCTCCTGTTGGATGGTTCGAGCCCTGCGAGGCTAGATTGTTGGGGACTGAGATGGTTCAGGATGCTTTAGATAAGGTGAAGTTGATCCAGGAGAGGCTTCGTACAGCACAGTTGCGCCAGAAGAGTTATGTGGACCGGAAAGTTCGTGATGTGTCTTATATGGTAGGCGAGAAGGTTTGTAGAAGCTTTCGCCCACGAAGGGTGTTATGCGGTTCGGGAAGAAGGGGAAGCTGAGCCCGAGGTTCATTGGGCCTTTTGAGATACTCAGTAAGATTGGAGAGGTGGCATATGAGCTTGTTTTGCCACCCAGCTTGTCTAGTGTGCATCCGGTATTCCATGTATCTATGCTCCGGAAGTATGTTCGGGACCCGTCTCATGTGTTGGACTTCAGCACGGTTCAGTTGGATGATGATTTGTCATATGATGTGGAGCCGGTGGCTATTCTGGGTCAACAGGTTCGAAAGCTGAGGTCCAAGGATATTGCTTCAGTGAAGGTGTAGTGGAGAGGTCGGCCCGTAGAGGAGGCTACTTGGGAGACCGAGCAGGAGATGTGGAGTAGATATCCCCACCTATTTGAGACTCCAGGTATGTTTCTTGAGCCACTCGAGGACGAGCGTTTGTTTTAGTTGGAGAGGATGTAATAACCCGGCCAGTCGTCACGTGAATTACCGCTCCGTTTTCCCCATGTTGTGTTAATTTATGTTTCAATATCAGTATTTGAGTCGATCGGGTGGAATTGAGTTGGTTTTAGTTGGAAATGAGGCACTTAGCCTCTTAAAAGGGAGCTTGTTTTGGAAAAGTCAACTGGAAGCTGACTATATAGTTAGAGGGCTCGGATACGAATTCCGGTGATTCAGTTAGCTTCGGGGGATGATTTGTGACTTAGGAGTGCGATCGGAATTGGATTTGGAGGTCCGGTGTAGAATTAGGCTTGAATTGGCGAAGTTGAATCTTGGCGAATTCCGGTTGATAGGTGGGATTTTTATCCGAGGGTCGGAATGGAATTCCGAGAGTTGCAGTAGCTTCGTTAGGTGATTTTGAGTATGTCTGCAAATTTTCAGGTCATTTGGAATTCGTTTGGTCGGGTTTTTGATTGAATGCGTATTGCGGGAGTTTTGGAGAAACTTAGGCTTGAATTCGATGTAATTTAATGGTTTTAGCGTTGTTTGACATGTTTTGGGGATTGGAACTAGTTTGAATAAGATTTTAGGATATGTTGATGCTTTTGGTTGAGGTCCCGAGGGCCTCGGGGTAATTTCGGATGGTTAAACGGGAATTTTGGAAGCATGCAACAGGTCTGATCTTTTGGCTTCTGGTATTTCCGCATCTATGGAAAAGGAGCCGCAGGAGCGGTTCCGCAGATGCGGTTATGCGGTCACAGAAGCGCTCCTTGAGGGGGCCTGGTATATTTCGTAGAAGCGGAAGTCTTTCCACAAAAGCGGACACCGCATAAGCGTATTTCGATCGCAGAAGCGGCCCTAGGATTTTTTTTAAGTTGAACCGCATAAGCGGTGTTTTGACCGCAAAAGTGGAAGCCGCAGGTGCGGTGCATGGACCGCATAAACGGAAATGACTGGGTAGAACAATATTAAGTCCCCTTCACGAATTTTGAAGGAGAAAACATTTGGGGCTTCAGACTTAGGCGATTTTTGGAAGATTTTGAAGAAGGTTTCGAGAGTTTTCATCAGGTATGGATTCTTGGTCTTGGATTACGTTATTATGGTGTAAAAACATGGACTAACACCGAAAATCCAAGGGAATTAAGGTTAAAAATGGAGGTTAGGGCTTGAAATTTGAAAGAGTTTAAAACTAGTGATTTGAGGGGTCAAATGGACTCCGATTTTTGTGAATTTGGTATGTATGAACTCGTGGCGAGATAAGGAAGCCGGTGATGTTAATTTTATAATTTTTCGAGACGTGAGCCCAGGGCTCGGGTTTTGCCAACTTTGTGTTTTTGGGTATTTTTCCAGTTCTTTCAATTGGGTTATGTCCCATTAGCTTATCATTACGTATTCCTTGTGATTTTGGCCAGCTTCTGCGCACGAGGAGGTTGATTTGCGAGGGAAATGCAAGGCGAGATAGGATTTTCGGCCTGCTTGAGGTGAGTAATGGTTATGAATGATGTACTGAGGGTTTGAAACCTTGTATTTGCACTATGTGGTGCTATGTTGAGATGAGATACGTGCCGTACGATGAGCGCGGTGATGTTACTGCTAGGAATTTGGACTCGGTCCATCCCGATTGATGACTCTACTGTACTTTTGACTGAGACTGAGCTTAAATCCGTATATTTTGGGCTAGTTGCCATTTTTGGGGCCTTGTGCCGATCTGTAGAACCCTTAGGGAGCATGTTGAGCAAATTGACCTCTCTTTACCTGTTGAAAACATACTCTCAGTCATATCCTTAACTGTAAAACATAATATGAACCGGTCTTAACAATTTTAACTCTAAATGAGAAATACCTGGGGTTGGAAACCCTGTCTTAGCTGAGTGGGTCCGAGAGGCCAAGTCTATATTGACTGAGAGGGGTCAAGGACCCCCATAGTGAGGGTATTTAATATACACCGGATCGGGCTATACGCCGAAACAGTATATACATATACATGTATGGATCGGACTACGTGCCGCAGTAGTATGATATACGGATCAGACTGCACGCCGCAGTGATATATTATATGGATCGGACTGCACGCCGCAGCAATATATTATATGGATCGGACTGCATGCTGCAATGATATATTATGTGGATCGGACTGCACGCGACAGTATTATAGCGCTTAGTCTGTAGGAGCCCCTCCGCAGTCTGCACACACCTTTAGTGAGCGCAGTCGACTATTATTGTTGGATCGGGCTGCGCGCCGCAGTAGTATATACTATATTTGGATCAGGCTGCACGCCGCAGCAGTATTAGGTATGGATCGGGCTGCGCGCCGCAACAGTATAGGTAAATTGTCGGACTGTAGGAGATTTTTACCAGTTTTCCCTGATTTGCTATTCTTTACTGCCCTTACTGTTGGTTATAGAACTGTGTAGTATTCTTACAGGATTTCTTACTTTCAGTTGTTATTTATTGCTATTACTCACTGAGTTGGAGTATTCACTTTACTCCCTGCACCTTATGTGCAGATACAGGGATCCCGGAGGCATAGCTGAGATTACTGCTGCTGCCTAGTTCAGTTGTCGGAGTCATCGAGGTAGCTGCCGATGTCCGCAGGACCCGATTTCTCCTCTTGCCTTTTCTTTTACTTCCGCACCTAGACTTTCATATGTATAGGATGTTGCTCCGTTGTATCTAGAGGCTCTGACTCGTAACGCCAGATCTGATATGGGCTGTTTTGATGTTATTGTGGCTTCCGCACAGTTTTTATTACTATCACAGACTGAGATTTTGCTTAATTGAGATTTTAAATTTAATAACTGATAAGAAGCTTTGTAACTTGGGTTTGAGGATATTCTAAAGGTCGGGCTTGCCTAACAAGGTATTGGGCGCCATCACGACCGGAGTTTGGGCCGTGACATGGGGGTTGGAAAGAGGAGAGGGAGGGGATTCAAGGGTATAATTTTGGGCGGATTTGGAGCATCGTCGCCGCTGGCGGCAATTTCCGGCCGGCTCGGACGGTGGAGGAACAACGGACTGACGGTGGGGACGATAATGTTACAAGGGGAGCCGGTGAGTACGAGGATGATGGGGTTTGATCGTTAATTTTTGTGAAGTGTTATTACACTTATATTTAAAATGCTGGGACAAATCTTGACTGTTGGATTGGGAGAACGGATGGCCTGGATTGATGGACACCCAAAACGGCATTGTTTAGGGGGGGCGGATCTGGACCGGGCAAAGGGTATTTGGGCTGGACCGGCGGGATTGAAGTGGGTTTGAGGGGGGGTCGTTTGGGCTAAGCCAATTTTGGCCCAATTTTATTGAGACCACTCTCTTTAATTTTCCAATTCCATTCTTTTCTTTCCTTTTTCCTATTTTTATTTATTTATTCTATTTATTTTCTTTGCAAAATTATCAAAACCTAATTTAACTCCCAAACTAATTAATTTAAAAAAAATGAACTAAATCCTATTTATTTATTTATTTATTGTTATTTTTCTCTTCTTTTAATAATATTAATTAACTAGCAAAACTAAAAATGTAAAGTCGAATTCTAAATACAAATGCACTATTTTTGTACCTTTTTTATGAATTATAGCAACTAAAAATGCACATAAAAATGCAAACAAGACACAAAATCATGCAATTAATTCCAAGAAATAAAGAAAAATTCTAATTCTAAGGAATTTATAGGAGTAATTTAAGCGTAACAAAAATCACGTGCTCACAGTGACAAGTGCCTCACATTTTGCACTCTTAAGTTAGTCTATCGAACTCTAAACTAATTAGGCAATGACAAAATATATTTGAATATACATATACATACATGATGATCAGCTGCATATAATATACAATAAATAGACCCACTAATTTCTATGGTATGTATATGATTGAAAAATAAATAAAACTTTAAGCTAATTTTATTTATTACAAAAAGAGAAATGGGTGCATTGGTACAGTCTAGTAAGTTTATCATTCACATCAATAGTAGTTTTTGAAATTAAAATACTCGACCAAGAAGAACAGCAAGTGATTTAATTAAAAGGAATTTGGAAGATTTTGGATTACTTAACAGATCATAAGGTAATTTTAAAAGTTTGTTGATTATAGGGGTAAATTTGGCCCGATAGTATAACGGTAGGAAATTTGGCTCGATAGTATAACAGAGGTTAAATGCAGACAATATATAAAAATAGCGGGATATATTTGGCCCTTTTCCCTAAAGAAAAAGAAGAAAATTTTTGTTTTTAAATAAATTACCGTCGGAGTCACTATTTTTTCAGTCAGTATATATAAATTATACATTGATAATACACATTTATATACTTGTTATATATGGACAAGATATAAAATATACTTCGGCCGCCTCTTTTTACCTTAAGCGGTGTTTTTTTCGAACAATGGTGTTGCTACTTGACTTTAATAGCATAATCAAATTTTTCTATAATAGCCTCGTTCGTTCTAATAAATTTTGGTTGTTATCTTAAGTTTGTTTGGATAGTTGTTACATATCATTTCATAATGTATCGTATCGTATTGTTTCGTACTGTATTATATCGTTTGATGAATATAATGTTTGGATAGATTGTGTCGTTTTACCGCCGTTTCATAGTATCATGCACCAATAATATGATAAATAAACTTGTAATATTATAAAGAAAAATTATGATACGGTATATAAAAAGATAGGGTAAATGATAAAATAAAATTATTTAATAATAATGAGGTGTGGGATTGAGAGAAAAACATAAGAAAACGACGCGACCACACCAAATCGGTCGTTACATAAAGTGGCACATTTCATCGTTACGTAACGACGGATTTAACGATACGATACAATAAAATTTAAGTAACAATCAAAACAAACATTGTATTTAATGTAACAATACGATACGATACAATAGATAACAACCATCCAAACAAGCTGTAAAGTGTTGTTTTAAGAACATGTATTATACATAAAAAAAAGTTTATTCCAAAGAAAATTTGGTCGATACAGTGAAATATTGTCATAGAAAATAATTATTATAAAGGATAACCGTAATGAGTCAATCATTTCGTGCCAAACCTCATCTATATTGTCCTTATCACAATTTGATTTCAACACTTCCTCTCAAGTTAATGAGAGGTAAGTTCTGAGGAACTGAATTCAGAGGTATCTAAAATTACAGAAATTTTGCGAAGCGGCGGCCAAAAATGGTCAAATATTGTCGAACAGTTTTCGGATATTGAACTTTTCGACGGTCGCCCATTCATAAAAAGATGATGGTAATTTTTTCAAGTTTTCGATGGACTACCCATCTATAACAAGAAAAGTCACCACGAAACTCAACCAATTTGTCCACCAACATTAAAGTTATATACGCCGATAGGTAAAAAAATATTACACTATTAGTTAATTTTTTGTGATAACAGCTTTACATCGGAATATCTGTTCATTTTTAGTGAGCAAGTACGAAAAATGCTCTCAAAAATGTTATTGTTGACCAGAAGTATTCATAGTTCGGCTTGAGAGACTATTCCTGTAAAAAGAAACCAAATGAATTAAGTTCGTGTATTTTCCTTTGTTTATTATAGAGCAATTGAATAATGAAAAATTAAACATGTTGCATCATTGATGAAGTCTGTCATCAAAGGCCAACTGAGTTTAGCCATGTCACCAACCCAATTATCGTAATAACACTTAGTCTCTAATAGTAGGTGAGCTTAAAAAACATGCAGAATACAACCGAAATAACAACAAAGTCTCAAACACTCAACATCTATATAAAATAAACTTCACTGCTCAACATATACAATTTCCCCCAAAACCTAGTGATACCGAGTCACAAGCTCTACAGCGGTATCATAGTTATCCCTATACAACTGAGTCTAATAGAAGAAGGAAATTACAGAAATAGATAGAATGTGACTCATAGGCCTGCGGACGCCCGCAGGATAATCATGAAGTCTCTGAGTACGAACTCAGCTCACTAATTTCTGGACTGGTAGGAGGTACCTACTAAATTATGTGCATAAGTGTAGCATGAATATACCACAACGGTACCTAGTAAGTGCCAAGCCTAACCTCGGTAGAATAGTGACGAGGTCAGGTCAAGGCCTACTGGAATAAATAAGAAATGTTGTACAAGTGTATGGTAGTGTAGTATTGAAAGCAATGAATTTGAAACAACAATTAACATATCAGGGTTAACTACACGAAACTAAAACAAAGAATGCAACACATAGAAAGCAAAGAATGATATGCTAAAGAAACAAAACAAACGAAAACAAGTGCAATAATAGAGCAATACCAACAAGAGTCACTACCTAGGTACTGTCTCGTAGTTTCAAATTACAAGAACAATTCACAATCTTTTCTTATATCACTACGAGAGCCTTATATTTAGTTTTGAAAATTATTTTTTCTGAAATAGCATCCCGCGTTTTAGCGCAACTTCTCACAATGCATGACTTCTAGTAGTTTCCCTATTAGCCACGTGTATCAAGCCAATCTTATCCACATGCGTTTCAACCATAAAACTTTATACCACCGCATGCGTATCAATATCACAACAGATAAAAAATCGCTCCTCAAGTGCCCAACAATACAAATTTCTAATGAAACCAACAATAACGGTGTTTACACGGTAAAGAGCCCATGGCTCAACCACAATATATACAAGAGTCTCAACAATAATAATCGAAAGTAAATAACTCAACAGAATAGTATTTCATAACTTAACACCTTCCCTCGATGTGAATCACGGCCTTTATAACTCAATACAAATTTCAACAATCAAATATTCCGCGAATAACAACTTCAAGTAAATAGTTCCATGGCTAAATAATGAATACAGAATAAAAAAACAAGAACTTCAACTAAACATATATAGCAATTAGCAAGTAAGAGATAAGACAAGTAGAACTTGTAAAAATAGATTAAAGATGATGATTATAACACCTTAAGATAATTCAATTAAGGCATGAAAGATATCTACATAGCTAAAACCGGTATATTTTCACATTTAGCCCGTGCACACACTCGTCACCTTGCGTACATAGCTTTCAAACATTATAATTATCACAACAATACCAATTCTACGAGGAATTTCTCCCACACAAGGTTAGACAACACACTTACCTCAAAACATGCTAACTCAATCAATTAGTAGGACATTCCCTAGATTATCCAACTCCGAACGGCTCGAATCTACCCAAAACAACTTCATACTACGAATAATAACTATAGGAAACTATTTCGAAAAATAGAATTACATTCTTTGCGATGAAATAAAAAGTCAACCCGGGCCAATGTCTTGGAACTTGACCAAAATTATAAAATTCGAAAACCCATTCGATAACGAGTCCAACCATATAAGAATTACTCAAATCCGACTTCAAATCACCTTTCAAATCCTCAAATTTTAGCCTAAGAAGTTTCACAAAATTTTCCCCAAGTTTCCAACTAAAAACACTAACTAAATGATGAAAATAATAATAGATTCGTGTAATATAACCAAATCGAGTTAGGATTTCTTACCCCCTCCCAATGTTTTCCTGGAAAATCTCCCGAAAAATCACCTCATACCATGCTCTCTAGGTCTAAAGATGGATTATGTAACTCAACCTTCGAACTAGAACTTTTCTGCCCAGCGATCCTCGTTTTTGCGGGCCTGGGGATGGACCTGTGATGCCGCACCTGCAAAAAACCCATGCCATGTGTGGTTCAAACTTAAATTATAAGGTTTTGCTTCTGGGAACAATGGCTCGCAACTGTGCACCCCCTTTTGTGGTGAAGGAGACCGCACCTACGGTTCTGCCCAAATCCTCCTCCTCCAATTCCGCTTCTGCGCAAGTTGGTCCGCACTTGCGTATGTGCACATGTGCCTAGGTTTCCACACCTTTGAGACCAGACCTGGGCTCTCCTTTTCACTTTTGCGCTTCACCTTTCGGACCCACGATTCCCTACCTGCAGTCAATCCCTCCGCAGGTGCGATGACACCGGCAGGCCTGGACTTCAGCAATGAGGCTAAGTCCACAATTGATTCGAATTCAATCTGAATCACACCCAGAGCCCCTGGGACCTCATCCGAATATACCAACAAGTCCCAAAATACATAATGGACCTACTTGAGGCAAAAAATATCGCATAGAAACCAACATCGATTATACGAATCGCAACACATTTCAAGCCTATGAAACTATGAACTTCTCAATTCTGAAACTAATGTTGATTCATACCAAAACAACTCCAATGGACCTCAAGTTTTGCATAAAAGTCATAAATGACATGAAGGATCTATTTCAACTTCCAGAAGCAGAATTTGACCCGATATAAATAAAGTCAACTCCTAGCCAAACTTCACAATCTTTCAAACATTCAACTTTCTAATTTTTGCCATTTCACACTGAGATGACCTACGTACCTCCAAATCATTATCCAGACATGCTCCTAAGTCAAAAATCACTATACGGAGCTACTAGGACCATCGAAACTCCATTCCGGAGTCGTCTATATAAAATAAACTATGGTCAACACTTTTAACTTAAGACTCCAACTTATAGACTATGTGTCATATTTCACTCTGAAACCAAAAGCAAATACCCATGGCAAGTAACTTAATCACAATATAACGTAGGAGGTAGTATATAGGGGATCGGGGCTGAAATACTCTAAACGACCGGCCCGGTCATTACATCCTCCCCCTCTTGAAAAAAGCGTTCGTCCTCGAACTAGTATAGAAGCATACTTGAAGTGGTGAAAGGATGAGGATAACGACTACGCATATCATGCTTGGTATCCTAAGTCCCCTCCTTGACTGGTTGACCCCTCCATTTAACTTTCACTGAAGCAATATTCTTCAACCTCAACTTTCGGACCTGCCTGTCTAAAATGGCCACCGGCTCCTCAACATAAGACAAATCCTTCCAATTGAATTTAGCTAAAGTCTAACACATGAGACGGATCACCGTGATACTTTCGGAGCATAAAAACATAGAATACTGGATGAACTACAACTAGACTAGGTGGCAGTGCAAGCATGTAAGCCACCTCTCCAATCCACTAAAGAATCTTAAAAGGTCCAACATACTTAGGGCTCAACTTGCCCTTCTTCTTGAACCTCGTAACACCCTTCATGGGTGAAATATGGAGCAAAATCCGCTCTCCAACCATGAATGCAATATCGTGAACCTTACGATCCTCATAACTCTTATTTCAATATTAGGTTGTACGAAGTCGATCATGAATCAATTTATCCTTTTTCAAAGCATCCTGAACCATGTACCTAATAGTCTAGACTCATCCAGCTCAAACCAACCCATCGGAGACCGACACCGCCTCCCATATGAGGCCTCATACGGAGCCATCTGAATTATCGACTGGTAGCTATTGTAGGAAAACTCCGCAAGCGACAAGAAATGATCCTAAGAACCCCCAAACTCCATCACACATGGACAGAGCATATCATCCAATATCTTAATAGTGCGCTCGAACTGTCTGTCCATCTGAGAATGAAATGGTGTACTCAACTCAACACGCGTGCTAACTCATGTTGTATGGCCCTCCAGAACTGCGATGTAAGCACCGTACCTCGGTCAGAGATGATTGATATTGGCATGCCATAAATCCTAACGATCTCCCAAATATTAACCTGAGCTAGTTGCTTTGAATAATAAGTAGTCACCACTAGAATGAAATTAGACAAATTGATCAACATATCCATAATCACCCATACTGCATTGAACTTCCTTTATGACTATGGGAGTCCAACAACAAAATCCATAGTAACCCACTCCCATTTCCATTTTGGAATCTTTAGCCTCTAAAGCAATCCACCTGGCCATTGATGCTCATACTTCACCTGCTGACAATTTAGGCACCGAGCTACATACTTCACTATGTTGTTCTTCAGCCCCCTCCACCAATAATGTTGCCTCAAGTCCTGACACATCTTTATGGCACCGGGATGAATGGAATATCGCGAACTGAAGATTCAACTCATGTAAACCATCTACATTAGGCACACATAGCCTACCATGCATTTGTCACACACTTTCTTCATTGATCATGACTTCCTTGGCATCATCATGATAAATCATGTCATTGAGACAAGCAGATAGGGGTTGGCATACTGACGATCTCTGATACGATCATATAGGGAAGACCGAGAAATCACACAAGTCAAAACTCGTCTCGACTCCAAAATATCAAATCTAACAAATTGGTTGGCCAAGACCTGAACATCCAATACGAATGGCCTCATCGCTGCTAGCAGATATGCTCAACTGCCCGTTCTCTCCACCTTTCGACTCAAGGCATCATCCACATTGACCTTCCTGGGATGATATAGAATGGTGATATCTTAGTCCTTAAGCAACTCTAACCATATCCGTTGATGCAAGTTAAGATCCTTCTATTTGAACAGATATTATAGACTCTGTGGTCGATAGAGACCTCACAAGGGACACTGTACAAATAGGTTCGTCACATCTACAAGGCATGAACAATAGCTGGTAACTCAAGGTCATGGACATGATAGTTCTTCTCTTGCACATTTAGCTATTTAGACGAGTAGGAAATCACCCTACTATCTTTCATTAATATCGTGTCAAGACCAATATACAAGGCATCACAATACACAGTATAAGACCCCAAACCTATAGGCAACAACAAAATTGTGGCTATAGTTAAAGCAGTCTTGAGATTTTGAAAGCTCTCCTTACACTCCTTAGTCCACCTGAACAGAGCACCCTTCTGGGTCAATCTGGTAATAGGTGCAGCAATAGATGAGAAACCCCCTACGAATCAGAGATAATACCTTGCAAAACCAAGAAAATTTTGGATCTCAGTCACTGAAGACGGTCTAGGCCAACTCTACACTGCTTCAATCTTCTCGCATCTACCTTGATCCCTTTACTCGATACTACATGACCCAAAAATGCCACTGATTCAAGCCAGAATTCACACTTTAAATTGTTTTCATACAACTCTTTTCTCTCAAGGTTGCGCAGGTGCTACTCATGATGCTCCCGGCCTTGGGCATACACCAAGATGTATTCAATAAACACAATGATGAATGAGTCAAGGTAGGGCTGGAATACACTATTCGTCAAGTGCATGGATGTTTTAGGGGTGTTGGTCAGCCCAAACAACATCACAAGGAAATCATAATGAACATATCGAGTCCTAAAGGTAGTCTTCAGAATATTCGGCTCTCGAATCTTTAACTGATGAAAGCATGAATGCAAGTCAATCTTTGAAAACACCTTGGCACTCTATTACTTATCAAATAGGTCATCAATGCATGGAAATGGATACATGTTCTTCAGTGTAACCTTGTTCAACTGGCAATAGTCAATACACATACGCATAGAACCATCATTCTTCTTTACAAACAAGACCGAAGCACCCCAAGGTGACACACTGGGCCGAATGAAGCCTTTATCAAGCAACTCCCACAGCTGCCCATTTAACCCCTTCAACTCTGTTGGGGCCATACGATATGGTGGAACAGAAATGAACTGAGTGCTCGATAATAAATCAATACCACAATCAATATCCCTATCGGGCATCATGCCTAGGAAGATCTACTAGAAACACATTTGGATAGTCCTTTACTGCCGAAATTGACTCAACAGTAGGAGTATTAGTATTGTCATCTATCACAAAGGCTAGATATGCCTCACACCCATTCCCATCCGTTTGTTGTGCCTTGAGTAAGGAGACCACCCTGCTAGGAACATAATTCGAAGTACCCCTTCACTCCAACCGTGACTACTTGGAATAGACAACGTCATCGTCTTGGCATGACAATCGAGAATATGATAATAAGGAGACAACCAATTCATTCCCAAAATAACATCAAAATCTACCATATTGAGCAACAATAGGTCAGCTCTAGTCTCAAAACCACATAGAAAAACTAAAACATGATAAATACAAATGGTCAACAATAATAGAATCTCTTACAAATATGGACACATAGACAGGAGCACTAAAAAAATCACAGGATATACCCAAATATGGAGCAAAGTAAGATGATACATAGGAATAAGTGAAATCTAGATCAAATAAGACTGATGCATCTTTATGAAAAACTAGAACAATACATGTGATGGCTGTGTTAAATGCAATTGCATCCATCCTAGAAGGACGAGTATAACATCTGGCATGACCTCCCCCTCTAGGGCAACTTCTACCTACCCGAACTCCACCTCTAGTTGGAAATGTAGGTGGTGTGGAAATTGGTGTAATAACCACGGCCTGAGAAGCCTAAGGACCTTGTTGAATATGTGAGGCCTGAGTAGTCTGTGGAGGTGAACCCCACTTGAGCCTAAGGCATCCCCTCACTATATGATGAGTGTCACCACACTCAAACGAAGCTCTCATAGGATGTGGCTGCTTGAATTGGCCCGTTCATGGTCGGCTAGTTTGACCGCTGAAAGCACCCTACACATGAGGTGCACTAGATAGTAACAGTGCACAATGGGCAACCTAAGGCCTGGGAGTAGCCGGAATACCACCGAAAGCTAGAAGTGATTAATGAACAGGTGGACGGCTCACATAGCCTCTACCATTACGGAATATAACTGGGGCACGGGCACCACTATAAGTGCCAAAATTTCGAGGCCTCTTGGACTCCCTCTCCTCTCTCTCTCGAGCCCACATACCTCCAATATCCTAGCGATCTCCACTACCCACTGGTATGGGATGTCAATCTCCAACTCTCGATCCATGTTGAATCTAATACTAATGTCGAGCCCCTCAATAAATCAACGTACTCGCTCTCTGACAATGGAGACTAAAGTTGGTGTATATTTGGAACTTCGCTGAATCGGAATGCATACTCCGATACAGTCATAGAACCCTAATGCACGCCATGCTCAAACTCTGCACGCCATGCATCCTTAAACTATATGGATCAAACTCCCTCATGAACATCTCTCATAACTAAGCCCAAGTGAGTGAAGCTGCCTCAGTCAGGCTACCCACTAATACGCTCTCCACCACTGATAAGCCGCTCCCTTAAGCTGGAACGTAGTGAAAACAACATCACTTGACTCCACAATACCCATAGTATTGAGGATACGGTGGCACTCCTTAAGAAAAACATGTGCATCCTTTAAAGCTAAACCACTAAAAGTAGGAGGGTGGTACTTTATGTACATTTTGATCCTGAGCTTCTCCCCCCCCCCCCCCCCACAAGCTCATGCCCTAACCTTGGGCTAAATTGGGACACCTAACTGTACTTGTATGACTTTTGTGACCTTGTCAAACTGGTCCCACTGCTCTAGGGTATGGGCGACGGGAGTCTGTGCTTCTCCCCTAGCCTGAGATATGGTAGGAGCAAGTAGAATCAAACCGTGCCTGATCAAAAGTTCTAAACATGTTTAAAAACTAACCGAAAGTCTCTTAAATGCATGGGTAGTAGCAGGCGTCTGAAATACCTTCTCTCCAAATGGAGCTACTGGCGGCTCCTATGTAGTAGCTCGTGTAGGTGCTCTGACTGCATCACATGGCCGTACTCAGCCTCTACCCCTGCCTCGCATAGCTCTAGCTGGGGGACAGGTGTCTGATCATCAGATCCAGTTGTGTGTGTGCTCACTATCTATGAGATAATAGAAAGATAGAGATTTATATTTCGAATTCAACAAATTCGCATAATATGGAATCAAAGAAGTGAAAATATTCCTAACAGTTCTATAGCCTCCCAATGATAAGTATAGACGTCTCTGTACCAATCCGCAAGACTCTACTAAACTTGCTTGTGACTCATAGCACCTATGAACCTAGAGCTCTAATACTAACTTTTCACGGCCCCAATTCCCCTCAATACGATGTTGTGATAGCACCTCGTATCTAAGACTAGGTAAGCCTAACAAACATGTGCAATATAACTAAAATAGCAACAAACTCTCAAATACTCAACATCTATATAAAATAAACTTTGCTGCACAATATATACAAATTCCCCCAAAACCTGGTGATATCATGGGTAACGACTCGATCAGTTGTTTTGCTTATTATGTCCCTATTCCCCAAAATTAGACTCCAGATATTTACTATTACTATGTTATCACTTGTGGGGATGGTTGGTTCAAGTTTGGAGGGTTCGGTTTGAAATCAAAACATTTAGTTTCTTAATAACGGCCCATAATGGCCAAGTTTGACTTGAGTCAACAGTTTGAGTAAACGATCTTGGAACCGGTATTTAATAGTTCCAATAGGTTCTTATGATAATTTTGGACTTAGGCGTGTGTTCATATTGGTTTTCAGATGACAGAGGAGCGTTTTAGTGCTTAATATTGAAAGTTGGCGCGTTGAAGGTTTCAAGTTCTTTAAGTTTGGGTTGGAGTAGGCTTTTGGTGTTATCGAGGTCTGCTTGGGATTCTAATCCTTGGAATAGTTCTGTATAGTGATTTATGACTTTCATGCAAAATTTGGTGTCATTCCGAGTAGTCTAAGTATTATTCGGTGCATTTAGAGTAAGTTGAAACTCTTGAAGTTCATAACTTAATTCAATTTGGTTTTGGGGTGAGATTCTTAGTTTTGATGTTGTTTTACATTGTTTGGGAGTTTGATCAGGTCTATATTATGGTTATCGACTTGTTGGAGCATTTGGACGGGGTTCCGGGTGGGTCGGGTGAGTTTTGGATCGCCCGAAGCTAAGTCCAAAAATCTGGTGTGTTGGTTCTAGTTTCCTTCTTTGTGATCATGAGGGTTGTGTTGCATTTGCAGAGAAGGAAAATATGAAGGTTGATATTTTATCTTTTCGTTTGTGACCCCTTGCTCGCGTTTGCAAAGGTCTGGGACCTGTGGCCTTCGCGTTCGCGTAAAGAGGTCCGTGTTCACGTAAGGAGAAGGTCTTGGGGGAATGAGCTCCGTTCCTCTTTGCGTTCACGATCTGGACCTGCATTTGCGAAGATCCGGTGTATCAGCCTTCGCGTTCTCATATGGGTCCTCACATTTGCGGTGACCTTTTTTCCTGGACCTGGACAGCTTGCCTTCTCGATCGTGATGGCTCTTTCGTGATTGCGAAGAAGAAATACATGGCCAGTGTGTTTTAAAATCAGGAATTTGGCTCATTTTCTTCATTTCTCTCACTTGTTGGTAAAATTTAGAGCTCTTTAAGGAGGGGTTTTCACCTAGCACAGTTCAATTCCACTATGTTGACACTTTCAAACAGTCTCCTTAAACCTCTCCCATGCTTCAAAAACAGTTTCAGTCTCTTTCTTGCAAAAGTTATGGATTTCTCTTCTAAACTTACCCGTCTTAGCTTAGGAGAAATATTTATCAAGAAATTTTCTGGTCATCTCATCCTATGATCTAATCGATCCCGTGGGCAAGCTCTGAAGCCACTACTTTGCATCAGCTTTGAGAGAAAAGAGACATGCTCTTAAGTAAACTACATCTTGTGATATCCTGTTGTATTGAATGGTGTTCATAATCTCCTTGAAGTCCATAAGATGTGTGTTTGGATCTTCGTTCATAATTCCTCTGAAAACACAGCAATTTTAATCTCCCACGCCCAGGGGCTATATTTATAAGCCTCTGAAAATACCCTTGCTTCAACTCAAAATTGATAGCTGCAATTGGAGGTGGTCTAACACTTGATAAGCCTTGATTGTAGACCGCTCTAGCATAATCGCCTAGTGATCTCCCATTTCCGGGAGCTATATCCGAACTGTACTGCATCCAAGGGTTGATTTTGAGTAATTCTCTGAGCCCTCTCTTCTTCATAGATAATTTGTACATCTCTAGTAGCTGCTCCCTCAATATCCCGTGCAGTTTTTTCTCGTTGTTGTGCTACCTCCCTCGCAGCCAAATCTACATTATCATCACCTTTTCTAGCCATAAGTTCTTTGGTTGAGGATTGCCCAACCTTTTTTGATGTCTCGGTGTTATCTTTTTCCTTCCTCAGTTGTTGTAGTTTTTTTCCTATCTCGGGCTCGTATGGTAGCGCTTCTTTCATAGAAGCTCGAGTCATACACCAACCTAAACCTCTAACCTGCACACAGTCAACAACACCAAACGTACAAGGGAACAAATAAAATAAAATAAAATAAAAATTCCTTAATTAGCACTACAAACTATTTCAAACATTATTGATTGATAATTCTAGGCAACAGTGCCAAAATTTCACGAGCTCGATATAGACTCTTAAATTATGCTCTCTAATCAAATATAATATAGTATATTATTGTATCCACATGGATTAGATTTAAATAGTATTCTCGTAGTTTCTAGATTCATTTCTATCCAGGTTGATCAACAATTGAGATTTATATGATTTCTAACCAAAATTAACTAAGAGTCTAAAGGTATTGACTAATGACAATTGAAACAAGTAATAAACAAAGAAAATTACAAGTGGGAGAAAATAGGTTTTCGATAGGACAGGTGCAAGAATATTATTCAAGATCTAACTCTAGATAATTCACTTATAAAGTTCAAGTGAGTTTCCACGTATTTATACCAATTATGGTCGTGCCCAGATAAAACCTCCCTTCCGTGGAAGAAATAGGAAACTTTCAAACTTATTACTTTTTATGCGTCGCACTATACTACGCATGGTGCGCAGCATTAGTGCAATTTTCTCGGTTGTAAACTTTCTGAACTTAGCTTGAATGAAAAAATTTTGTGCTAATGCTACGCACAATGCCTAGCATTAGTGTATTTTTCTGTCAGACCCAAAAATTACAAGTCTCTGAACTTCTCAAATTTCTGACGAACATTTGCACTGATGCGTTGTACAGTGCTACACATGGTGCGTCGCATTAGTGCATTTCCTCAAAGTGTTGCTTCTTCTTTTTGATGTCCAGGAGTGATCCTCGACCCCCAAACATGATCTCGGCTTAATCCCTTCGGCTTTTACTCACACTTCAAAGCTCTATTTATTTCATTTAGCTTTACGATATCTACATAAACTCTGAATCTTCCTACAAGACACAAAATACACAATAAGTGAAAAATACTACCCATTAAAGCTCAACATAAGTAAAGTGTAGTGAGTTTGAGTACAATAAGCAACTACATACGAGATTATAGCCTACCATCAACGACCTCAAAGCCGGTCATATCAAGCAACAAAAGATAAGCTCTAGTCTCATAACCACAGAAAGTCAAAATACAAGATCGATAGATCCAATCCACAATAACAGAATCGCCCACTAGCATGGACACATATACAGAAGTACCTAAGGACTTGTAAGGAACATCCAGAAAACGAGCAAACAGAGATAAAACATATGAATATGTAGAACCTAGATCAAATAGTACCAAATCATCCCTACCCCAGATAGAAATAATACTTGTGATCACGGCATCTGAGGCTACTGCATCTGGTGTGGATGGAAAAGCATAGAACCTAGCTGGATCGCTAACTGACTGGACTCCACCTCTAGGACGACCCCTAGTCATCGGCCCTCCGACTTTAGGCAGCAAGACGGCTGATGCGGCTACTGGCACTGTAATCATAGGCTGATGACCCTGCTGTACTGCCTTTCCTCAAAGTCTAGGACAAACCCTCTTCATATGACCCAGATCCCCACATCGTAACAACCCCTAATGCCTCGGAATGGTGGATTGATGACCACAAGTTTGACCCTGACGGCATGGATACCCACTGGAGGAACCCTAAATAGTTGGTAGGCGATAGGAGCTCTCTGGAATGGCGCTAAAATAGGGACGCACTGGAGCACCCCGAGAAGGTGGCGGTGCTAGATATCTGGGCCTGCTAGACTGACCCTCACAAACTGACCTCTTCCCCTAGATGGACCACAACTGAACCCTCCAGAATAACAAAATCGTTTGTCCAGCAGTATCTGCTATCAACTCCATTGACGAACACCCTCGATCCTCTTAGCTATCTCCACAACTAGCTCGTAAGAGGTCCCTATCTCAACTTCTTGGGCCATAATGGCCTGGTTACTAGAGTGAAAGCCTGCCACAAACCTCTGCACTCTCTCTGCACTAGTGAAGAGTATCGTGAGACAACTTAGAGAATTTTGCCTCATAGTCAGTGACTGACATCCAACCCTATTGAAGCTGCTCGAGCTGAAATCGCAACTCTTCCCTTTAAGAGTGTGGAATATATCTATCCAGAAAGATATGTGTGAACTGCTCCCAAGAATAGGGAGGAGAACCTGCTGGCCATCCAAGAAGATAGGAATGGCAACATATACATGCCCTTCCCTCTAGCTGAACGGTGGCAAAGTCCACCCTGTGGGACTGCAATATCCTCATTTTGCGCATTCTGTCACTACAGTGATCAATAAAATCATGGGGGTCCTCATGTCACTTACCTCCAAAGACAGGAGGATGTAGCATGGTCCATCTATCTAATAGCTTTTGCGGCTCACCGACCGCAACTAGTCTAGGCTCAGGTATAGCTGTTGTGACTGGTAGAGCTTCGCCTACGGGTAGTACACTCAGGGCCTAATATACGGAAGCCGCATGTCCTAGAGCCTGAGCGGTAGGGCTCTCTGCTCCCCTCCCACTTGAGATGTGGCTGGGTCTACTGGAAATAGACCAGCATAAGTTATAGAATCCATGAACCGCAACATACGGCCCATGAACTTTTGGAATCCTGGCGCAGACATGAAATCCACTAGAGCTAGCCCTGCTGCAATCACCTCGCCCTGCTCCTCAATGACAGGATCCTCCACTGGAGCAACTCTAGGACGCCTCCATCCCTCTACAACGAGCTGGAACCCTCATTCGGCCTCTGCCTCGGTTTCTAGCAACAAAGGGAGCAACTCCTCCATGGTCGGGTACATCTATCGCACGTGTTCTCACCATCTATGAGACAATAAGAGAAAGATAGTTAGCACAACATCAACCACATGATAGAAGATGAAGAAAGAGTAGTTTCCAAACACCGTAAAACCTCTCGAAGATAAGTACGGACGTCTATGGAGCAATCCGCAAGACTCTATTAGGCATGCTCAAATCTTATGAGACCTACGTGAACCTAGTGCTCTGATACCATGTTTTTATGACACAATTTCTCCTACAGGTCATGATGGCGCCCAACGTCGCCGCTAGGCAATCCAATGGTGAACTAGCCATGTATTTATTCTTTTTAATAATTTCAAAGTAGTTGAGTTTTATTTATTAAGTTAATAAGAAGTGAAAATTTTAATAATGTAAAGCGTAAACAATTAAAAGAATAAGTGCGGTGAAATAAATACTCAAAGCTATCAAGTGTCTACTAGTCTGTTTCTAACACTTGGTGTCACAAGTATATGGGCAACTAGTAGAACATATAAAACACTATGCTAATGTCTGAAATAGAGTAGGCAGAAAGTAAATACAAAAGAGAGAGTGCGAGTGTTGCAGAACGGCCTCAAAGAGAAGCTTACCACTACTCCTCGGGGTAACGGGGGTGCGCGCCAAAATAACTTAAAGATGCACCCGCCTCAGATCATGCACGATTAGTGCACAAGTATAGCGTGAGTACATAAATAACATGTACCCAGTAAGTATCCGGTCTAACCTCAAAGAACTGATGATGAGGGGTCAACATTGACACTTACTATTGGTAAACAAATAAAATACAAAAATTATTAATAAGCTTGGAATATGTGCATAATAATAATAATAACACAATAGCAAGCGGTGAATCAATGATTCTTTAACTGATAGAACATTCCAAAAATGTCCAACCAACACCTACTAACTCCAAATCAATATCATTAAATAATTATAACCTCTCAAGCCATGAAATAATATCAAGTGTAATCGGGCTCCAAGTATTATCATCCGCAATTTATGATGTAGTCGTACGACATGATCCAAAATATTGTGTGCACTGCCGAGGGTCGAATGTCACAAACAATAGATGCATCTATTATATTGTTAAAGCAAACGACCCACTGTCACACCTCCTTTTGGCGCGCCTCCCATTCGAGGGATTATACAAAGGAGTATTTCCAATTTAAGTGTCAATATTCGAAATGGGATTATTTTATTTATTTCAGAGTCGCCACTTGGAATAAATTAAGGTGTCCCAACTCACCGATTAATTTAAATCCCGAATCGAGGAAATTTCGACTTTCCAAATGAAGTCTGCGAACCAGAAATTCTAAGTAAGGAATTCTGTTGACCCGAGGGAAGGTGTTAGGCACCCTTGGACCCCGTGGTTCTAGCACGGTCACTTAAACTATCACAAATGGCTAAAATATCTGACTCTAATACATGTTATAAATCACGTGCTTTTAAATGATTCTAGACTGCTTTTATTACCTTGAAACTGTACACTCGACATTTTCGGATAAGATGGATCTAATCTTGACCTGGACTGACGAATATGCGGATCAA